>JAVTVJ010001178.1:52500-67929 GCA_034509425.1 Eopsaltria australis | reverse complement strand
CACAATTTTTTACTTGCTTGAATTCTTTGTGGGGGTAAAGTGATTCCTTTTCCTTTGTGTCTTGTGGTGGATCGGTGTTCCTTGAGTTTTTAAAACATTTTTCTCTCAAGAGATCTTGTAACAAGAGAATATAATTCTCTTTTTCCTCTAATTGTTTCTGTAAAATTTCTACTAAGTTTGCAGGGAGTCTATTATTGTTTCCTGTTCACTGCACCGCTTAAAGTGGTGATCTATAGCCGATGTAAGGCATGCTCCTAGTACAGAGCAAATGACAGCTTTATCTCGGCCAAGTTTGAATTTTGACCCACGCTGTAAAGAGTAAATTCTATCAATCACATTTTCTAAATTAAACCAGTTGTTTTGTGCCCACTCTTCCCCTCCTGGAGAGGGTCGGGCATTGTGTTTTGCTAACAAAGCATAAAATGCAGCTGTATGTTTTGTTTTAGTGTTTGAGGTCATGTTTTCGAAGGGATAATGAAAACCGCTTTAGGGAGGTAAAACTTAGTTGCAGCCACAGTCCCGAGAGCCGGGCTGTGTTCCCCTTCTCTTCCCTAAAGTGGCGAAGAGACTGAGTCTACTGGAGGCTCTGTTTAGTTACAATCCATTGCCTCTCCTAACACCCAGTAGACTAACTCCTTACACACCCACCTTAAAAAGAAACACAACACTCCCCCTTTTGCACCAAGAGATTCTTTTGTGAAATTCTGACGACAGAACCCTCAACAGAGTATAGGGGTGCTTTTCACCTAGGCATGTGCAGTTTGCGGGAAATTCGAGATGCCCCCCTTGCTTTCTAGACACCGCTCACCCTTTTGGAGTGTCGGGCTAGGTGCGGCTGGAGCAAAACGTCCTTCCCCTGTTACAAATTACACAAAACCTTGCAGCCCCTTCTGCCTCAGAATCCTGTCCGTGACGCCAATTGATGTCACGATCCGCTCGTAGGAGCAGGGGTGGTGATGGTTCGTTCCTTTGAATCTGAGAGTGCAAAAGAAAACAGGGCCAAGTATTTTTGCTTCAATCAAAATCCAAAGCACTTTATTGAGTGCCAACAACACGCTTATGCGATAGAGGAGAGAGAGAGAGAAGAAAGAGAGAGAGAAAAGGAAAGGAGGGGCATAGCTACCACGGCACGAGGAGATCCTCGTTGTCCGGATCCGATGGATTCGTCTCGTCCGTAGGGAGATCTCGTAGGGGTACCTTTTGAGAGTCTCTTGATAGTCTTTTCGAAAGCGGGGGGCAGGTAAGCAAGAGATGAGGCAATCCCTCCAGAGACGAGGGGCAAGTAGCCAGCAGGTGGGGAGTAGGGCCCATTGTTTTAGAGTACAGGTGCAGCTGTACCGGACATATAGATCGGTTCTTTCCATCCCGGTAGCCGGGCGGACACGGTTGCCACGGGCATGTCCCAACACGCCTCTGCAGCACAGCTCAGCAGCACAGCTCTGCAGTACACCTGGGCACCTGGCAGGCACCCCACCAAGTTCTGGCTGGACTTCATTGTGCAAAAGTCCTTTTCCCCTCTTAGGGTCTCTGGGTTTTGGGCCTCTGCTTCTGTCGATGGTCGTGAGGCAGACAAGGGAGTTCCGTCCAGACTCTTACAGTAGTAGAAGGGAAGTGAGGCACAGGAGACACTATTATGAAGGGAAAGGCAGCTGGGTGGGAAATGTTGGGAATGGGCAGCGTGCTGCGTGCCTTTGGGCTGTGCCACAAAGGCTTGCCCTTTTCCCTGTGAAAAAGAAAGTGTGTTACCCAGAGTCTTGATGTCACTTTAGGTAAGGCATTTGTCACTCCAAGGGCAGCCAGAATGCTAGCTGGTGGCAGCTTGGGTGTGGGAGGAATGGTGCTCCCTGCGGAAATTGAGGAGGCGTCAGCGAGCGCCGCTCCTTCGAGCTGGGACATGAAGGTGGGCCCTTGTCCCTGTCAAAAGAAACTCTGTGCCCCAGATCCTTGATGTCAGTTTGGAGGAGGGTTTTGGCACTCCAAGGGCTGCCAGTGTCCTAGCTGGTGGCAGCATGGCTGTGGGAGAAATGCAGCTCTGTGCGGAATCTTTGGAGGCGGCAGCCAGCTGCCAGACAGGGAGCCTTTGACACAAAGGATGGTCTTTGCCATGTGAAAGAAAAGTCAGTGCCCCAGATTGCTGATGTCAGTTCAAGGGAGGAATTTGTCACTCCAAGGGCAACCAGAGTCCTAGGTGGTGGCAGCGTGAGTCTGGGAGAAATGCAGCTGCAGGCAGAGTTTCAGGAGGCGGCAGCCAGCTCTGAGACACAGGCCTTGGAAATGAAGGGTAGCCCTCTTCCCTGTGAAAGATAACTCAGCTCCCCAGTTTCTTGATGTCGACTTTGCGGAGGGTTGTGGCACTCCAAGGGTAGCCAGAGTCCAAGTTGGTGGCAGCTTGGGTCTGGGAGAAATCCTGTTCTGTGCCAAATTTTAGGAGTGGGCACCCCACTCCCAGAAACAGGGTCATGGAAAGGAAGGCTGGCAGCACCTGACTCAACCTCACCCCACCCTGCCCAGCCGCGCTCTGCCCCCTCGTCAAATTTCATCACATCCCATTCCATCCTATCTTGAATCGTGCCATGCCATGCCATGCCATCCCAACCCGTCCCATCCCAACCCATCCTCCCATCCCACCTCATCTTCCCATCCAACCTTGCCATCCCATCCCATCCCATCCCACCCCGTCCCATCCCATCCCATCCCATCCCATCCCGTCCCGTCCCATCCCATCCCATCCCATCCCACCCCAACCCATCCCATTGCATCGCATCCCATCCCACCCCACCCCACCGCATTGCATCCCATCCCGTCCCGTCCCGTCTTGTCCCGTCCCATCCCATTCCATCCCATCCTGTCTCGTCCCATCCCACCCCGTCCCATTCCATTCCATCCCATCCCATCCCATCCCATCCCATCCCATCCCATCCCACCCCATGCCATCCTGTCCCATCCCATCCCGTCCCATCCCATCCCATCCCATCCCATCCCACCCGAACCCCATCCCATCCCATCCCATCCCATCCCATCCCATCCCATCCCATCCCACCGCATTCCATCCTGTCCCTTCCCGTCCTGTCCCATCCCACCCCATCCCATCCCATCCCCATCCTATCCTATCCTATCCTATCCTCTCCTATCCTATCCTATTCCATCCCATCCTATCCTACCCCATTCCGTTCGATGCCATCCCACCCCATCCGATGTAGAAGAGAGAGACAGAGAGCAAAAAAAAGGGGGGGTTATAGCTACCACAGCACGACGAAGTCCTCGTTGTCCGGATCCGATGGATTCCGTCTCGTCCGTAGGGAGATCTCGTAGGGGTACTTTTTGAGGCTCTCTTTATAGTCTTTTCAAAAGCGAGGGGCAGGTAACCAAGAGATGAGGCAATCCCTCCAAAGGCGAGGGGCAAATGGCCAGCAGGTGGGGGAGTAGGGCCCATTGTTTTAGGGTACAGGAGCAAGTGTACAAGCCATCTAGTCCTTGTGCAGTCCTTTCCGCCCCGTTAGCTGAGCAGCACGGTTCCACGGGCATGTGTCGACGCGCCTCTGCAGCACAGCTCTGCAGTACACCTGGGCACCTGGCAGGCACCCCACCAGGATCTGGCCGGACTTCATTGTGCAAAAGTCCTTTTCCCCTCTTAGCGTCTCTGGGTTTTCAGCCTCTGCTTCTGTAGATGGTCGTGAGGCAGATAGGGATTTCCATCCAGACTCTTACACCGTCCCATCCCGTCCCATCCCATCCCGTCTCGTCCCGTCCCGTCTTGTCCTGTCCCATCCCGTCCCGTCCCGTCCCGTCCCGTCCCGTCTTGTCCTGTCCCATCCCGTCCCGTCCCGTCCCGTCCCGTCCTGTCCCGTCCCATCCCGTCCCGTCCCATCCCATCACATCCCATCCCATTCTATCCTATCCCATTCCATTCTATGCCATCCCACCCCATCCCGTCCCATCCCATCCCATCCCATCCCCTCCCATCCTGTCCCGTCCCATCCCGTCCCATCACATCCCATTCCATCCCATCCCGTCCCCTCCCGTCCCGTTCCGTCCCATCCCGTCCCATAGTAAGGCATCAGTTTATAGGATCCCTCTTGTCCGCTACAAAAACCAACTAATTTCAACAGTGCTTACAAAAATGCAAGAGTTCCTCAAAGCCATTAAGATGTTTACAGACCTGCTCTTTGCTCCAGAAACTCGGGAAATTATTGACGTTACAATGTCCGCCTTCCGAGCACCGTTTCAGACACTGCAGTGCCTGCTGGATCTTCACAGGCTGCCAGATGTGGCACACAGCTTCAAGGGCGCTCCCATTTTCTGCAGTCCCAGGGATCCCTTGAGGACACACCATATGGGGCCAATATCACAAAGCGGCTCTTCAGCTATATTAACCGCAAGTGAATGAGGACCGCCTCCACAAATGGAGACCTTCAAGTCTATGTTCTGCTTTTAATCCTATTGAAATACAAGTATAGAAAGAAGCTCAAAGAAACATTAAGTGCTCCACTTGCTAACAAAATCACAATTCGCAGCAACACAGATGCTTGCTTGCTTCTGTAGCAGGAGTATGCTATGCACTTTTAGAAAGTCAAGCTAAAACACATTTTACTACAAGTAGGAAAAGGAGTCAAGAGAAAATTCAAACTTCCTCTTTAAGCAAAGGTTTCAGCAAATAATAACATCCAGGATCAAATACAAACAAAGGAGAGGAGTAAGCCTCATGTTTTTTCCCTTCACACATGCAAGTGTAGACCAAACCTTCCTTTTTTTACCTGGTACTTCTATTTGCCAGGTTTAGACTGACTTGAAACGGGCTAACACAACTTTTCTAAGATTTCCATACTGAAACCTGACAAAGACATTTTCAAACGTCTCAAATGCATCCAAAAGCCCCAGCAAACAAGCAAACAAACACGGGCTCTTATTGGCAGCATGTACCAGAAAGTTTGGAAGCAATCTTCTGCAGGTCAGATGGGTGCTCAAACATTATTGACCTCTTCAAGAATTGTTTCACCCCTGCCTCTTTCAATAGACAAAGAAAAACAAGTCCCTTTTCCACATTTATGCAGAAAAAAGATCAAATCCAAGTTTTGGATCTGGTTGTTTTCCTACTACCATCAGCAGAAGTTTGACCATTTGTGGTCTGGACTCCAGACCACAGCATCAGCTTGCTGAATACACCAACAAATCCCATTCCATCGTAAAAGGACTGAATGACCTTTCAGGCACCACTTTGAAGAATTTCAGCACCTTCTACTCTCACCAAATGAAAGCACCTTCACGTGGAGCAGATGGAAGGCTGTAAGTGAAATGAAAGCCATACTCCCACTGCCATAGATAATATAGACGGACTCACTTTCTCATCTTCCTGATCCCCTAACTCCATCTAGTCTTGCAATAGAACAAACTTGGATGAGTCTATTTCCAACTGTTCTTTTAAGAGGGCTTCAAAAGTTTAAAGCTGTGTATAAAGCTGGTCCCTTCATATTTGTTGGTTGAGCAATGCAATTGTTTAAATTGCATTGAATCTGAATTTTCCTAACAGGTTGTTTTTTTTTTCCCCTCCATGCTTTTTCATAACATCAGAGGGCAAGAAATTCTCTTCCGGCTTCCAAAATCTCCTAGTTACTTTCCCCCTTCCTGCATCAGGCAAAATGGAGGATTATTAAGGTTTTTTTAACCAAATACTCTTTGAGGCAGGAAAAATGAAGAAGAGTAAGAGAAACAGTGCTGCTTTTGGGCATAGCTTCTTTGTACACTATTCTGGAAATAAAAAAACCCAACACCCATCATTCCCCCACCTCCCTCACCACCCCCCCCCCCCCCCAATAAAAAAACAAAACAAACCCACATGCCTTACAAAACCAACCTGCAGAATGTTCAGTATTTCAAATGAGAACAAGCGTAGAGGGGACATCAAAAGATGGCTCCTCCTTAACCATTTGTGCATGCAGTGCTCTTCAATCAACTCCTACATTCTCCTTCTCCTACAACAAACAGCTGTCTTCAGAACTGCCTGTTCTCCAATCCAGCCTTTCTGGGATGCTACTGTACGTTGCCTTAGTACGTGCTTCACTAGTCACTTAAATCACAGGATAATTTGACTAAACCATCAGTGTTAACTTTGCAGCTCTTCAAACTGCTTGAAAACTGAAACCTTGCACAAGGTTCAGACAAAGGAAAATCCAAAATGTGGACAGCATCTCCCTGCTGCTGCTACTGGAAGCCTTCAAGTCCACCACTGCAGTCTAAAACCTCCACTGATCATCTGAGTATTGCACAAGTTCTCCAAGGAAAACAACAACAAGGCTAAGGCACGCACACCAACGCTGATCAAAAGCACTTGATGCTCATGGAGAAAAATAAAGAACCTTTACTTTCCTAAAGACAAGGTGACTACTGCTAGTAGGAAAAAAAACAGATGTTCTGCAAAACCTATTTTCAGGCTTTTGCTAAGGTCACAGGACTGAGGAATACAGAAAGACCTGTCCCAATTTGGCAGAATGCCGCATCAACCGCTCCACTTTCTTCACCAAGCCCGCACCTAACATCATCTCCAAATCCTGAGCCCGTGCAGCTCTGGCCCCATTACCTAAGAAAAGAGCAACTCTGCAAGCAGTTGGCAAAGATGAACAACTTAGCATTACTGTGGCCGATGACATGCTCTGACCTTTCTTGCTTTCAGCTATGGATCTTCTACCTCCGAGCGTTGCACTGAAAACCTCCTTGCCATTGAGCTCTTGCAGCACCTCCGCCAGCTTCGCTGCCAAACTCTTCAGCACCAGCGCAAGGTACCTGAAATCGGGAGCCAAAAAGAGGTGGTCAGTGAAGGCAAGTTGCTCCCGCCGACAGGCAGCCTCCACATTCAGCGTCCCCTATGTCGCTCTCCCACCGTGGGGGACAAAATGCCTCGGCGGAGCGCGGCGCTGGGCGGCAGCGGCCGGCACGGCATGGAGCGCGCGCTGCCGGCTCGCTGCCGCCGGCGCCGCTGCGGGAACGGCCGATTGGCTGCAATGGGCCACGTGCGGCAAGGAGGGCAGCGGGGTAAAGGCGGGCACGCCTCATAGCCCCCCGGAAGGCCGGCCTCTGCTCCCCGCTCGGACCACCGTACGGGCAGTGCCAGGAGCCTCTCGCTGCGGCCGCCTCCGGCCGCATGCCAGAGCGCGCACTGCCCGGCCGGCGCCGCCGCTCCGCGGGCTCACACGGCGCCCGCCGGGCCGCTGCCGGCGGCGGGAGCCGAGCGACAGGAAGCGGATGCGCACAGCGCCACGCCCGCCCCGCCCCGCCCGCGGCCCCTCTCTCCTCGCGTGGGCCCGCCGCGCCTGCCCCGCAACGCCTGTGCTCCGCGCCACGCGGCACACGCGCGCCGCCGTTTCCGGCCGAGCCGCTGGCGAAGCCGGGGCACGGTCCTGCCGGGACAGCCTCGGCGGCTGCTGGCTTCCGGCAGCGCCGAGCAGCCGGTGAGCGCCGCCGCTTGGGAGCGCGCCCGGCGGGGGGCGAGGCAAAGGAGAGATGGAGGCGGTGCCAGTGGGCGGTGTCACACGGCCGATCCTGCCGCAGCCACCCCTTCCACGCCCCCTCGGCTGCTGTTGACTGCGGCCCCAGCCCTGCCCGCGCCAGCAGCGATGCGGCTTCGCAATTGGAGGGGTGGAGGGGAGGGGGGGGGGGGTAGGAGGGGGTGGGGGATGGGGGGGGCAGGGGCACACTGACACCCCGCAGCAAGTCCCTCCTGCTGGCAAAACTCATCCACATTCCACTTGTTTATGGCCAAAGAGAAGAACAGACTAGTCCCCTAACTATTTCAAGAAGGAGACAGGCCATGGGCCATTTGCCCTGGGCTTTCTCTAATCCTGCCGCCTTGTAGCCTCCTTCATATCCTAAGTTCCCGGCTGCATCTCCCTCTCCCTTTTCCCCACTGCCTGAGCTGATCGCTTACGGGATGCCGCACTCCAATATCGCCTCTCTTTGGTTTACATTAAAGAAAGAAAGAAAGAAGAAACTCGTCGTCATTCTATTCAGTTTTGTCCTCTTGCTCTAGCTTCAGGAATTTAACAGTGCCATGCCTGAGCAACAGTCTGTGGTGATTAGTAGCATTTGCAACAGCTAACAGCTTCTTCTCTTCCTTGCCTGTCTATCGCTTCCTAGCCCTGTCTGCAAGTGGATTCCCACGGTCTCTTTGGACAGACATATTCATCTTACTTCTCTCAGTCCCACACCTGCTTGGCGCTGCGTGGGTCCCCCTGGCACCACACCCCGCCCCCCCACCTACTCCCCAAACCTCTGCACACACACACACACACACACACACACACCTGCGCTACACAGGCACGTAGCCAGCACACACTACTAGCACACACATACCCCCTCCACATACACATTCACGCCTACCCTGCACAACCCTGCCCCCGCACAACCCTGCAAACACACACCACCCCACACCCACTCCCACACGAGCTGCACTGCACGCAGCCGCCCCACCCTCACTGCCACGGCCGTCTGGCAGTGCTCGCTACTGACACGCTTCGCCATGCCTTGCATTGCTTTGCTATGCGGTCTGTAGCCTCGTCTCAGCCTTCCGCCCCTGCAGTGCCTTGCATTGACTTGCTCACTCATCCCCCTCGTGACCTCCCTTTCGATTTGTCCAGGTCCAGCTTTTCATTTCCTTCTCCTTCTAGGACTCTCATTGCCTTACGGAGCATCTTCCTTTTGCCCTTGAATCCTTCCATTGCTTCGCGTTATCTTTCTCGCCCCTCCCCCACCTGGAACTCAAGACGCCTTTTTCATGCCATTCCCGAGCCTTGCCCTCCTGCCCTGTCTGATTCGCCTATGATTCATAGTGCCAGTGTTGCTGGAGCAGATGTTATGACATCATGGGCTGGAAGAGTCCGGCAAGATTCTTCTGTCCTGACACCTTCTAGGTAGGTGCAATTGTTGGCCATTCAATACTGCATGTGCATCAGTCCCTGGATGCTTTGTATCTTGGAGGAGGCCGTGCCATTTCTTTGGATTACCACTCTTCCGTAAAGAAAGCAAGTTTAGACGTGCACACTGGGTGGCCTCAAGGAATGAAGAGGCTTTTGCCAATAAGCAGTGCTCTGGCTTTGAGCTGCTCAACTGTCAGTGCAAAGGCAGATGCCAGGCTGTTGAGCATTTTGTCCTGGGAGCTTTAGTGTGTCAGCAGTCCCTGGTGCTGTTCCGTTTGCATCCTGACTCTGTGAGAGTGAAGGCTTCGGAAGGTAGCTAGAGCTGAGGAAGGAAAGTGCCGCGAGCAGGGTGTGTGCGGCTAGCTCGATGGGTGCAGCTGAAGCTGCAGACAGCAAGGGCATTATTAGCTGGCACTTGTGCCAGCTCTGTTTTTGCTAGATGTTTCCGAGTGGGCAGATTCAGCTAGAGTGGAAAGCATGTAGGGCAAAGGAGTTCGTCTTGCCGTTTGAGTGCGGTGCAAAGAAGGCTCCGCACTTGGGAGAGGAAGATCAGGCAAATCTTTTCGCGCTGGCAACAGGACGCTTGAGAGCAGGGACGTTTCCAAGGCGGCTCTAGCCTCGGAGAGGTTTCGAGCTGCCCTCGGAGCGTTTCCTTCTTTTGCGAGTCGACAGCGCCATCTTGTGGCTTTGGACTGCTAACGCAACATCGGCAGGGCAAGAGACTGTCAGGCCCGCTCCTCTTGCAGTGTGCACACTGCGCAAAGAAGCCCTGATCCCTGCGGCTTCGCTCTTCGCCCGATGTGACTTGGACACAACTGAAACTCAGCGACGGCATTCAGCTTTGCCGCTTTTCACCGTCTCTGCTGCACGCATCCGCAGCGTGCTATGGACGGTTTTCCCTCAGCTCCTGGTACAGTGAGACTCTCTTCTTCGCAGATGATTGCGAGCTGTGCATCTAGCTTGTCGCTCAGCGAGCTGTGCCAGGAAAGAAGCACTTGCAGCGTTAGTCTTTCAACGTCCGACACTTTCAAAGCAGCACCACAAAGCCGGGCGACGGGAAGGGGCGAAGAAGCAGACGTTCATTCCTGGCTCTTTTTCCTCGGCCAGCCGGCCAGCCGGATCTTTGGTCGTTGCGAGGCTAGAATGTGTGCGGCGCTCCTTCGCCGTGACAAGGGCCGTGCAGAGAGCGCCGGGCTGGGACGGGGCTTTGCAGGCGGTAAAGGAAAGAGGAGTGTTCCTGAAAAGTGGTGCAAATACGAGTTTGCTCAAGTTGCAGGGGAGAGCTGCGGGCAGCCTTATTATTTGGCACAGGTGTCTGAGTGAGCCGCAGTCGAAAAGCTTTCCCTTGAGATTCAGAGGGCGAGAGGCGCAATACGGGCTGAGAAGTCAAGTTCGCTGTCAGAGCGTCTTTCGGCTGAAGCAAGGCTTAGCAGTGCTTGACTGCCGGCACAGTGTCCTCTGCGAGAAATAGAGCACTATTCTCCACAGCGGAGAAAGAAATTGCCGTGGCTCACACAAGGCGTAGAACGAAGCCGCACGGTACAGGGCTTGTGTGCGCAGCGTACTGACGGCGTGAGGGGCGTGCCTGCCGCTGGCCGGCCAGCCGAATTCTCTTTGGCAGTGCTAAAGGAAAAGTTCAGCTAGAGCTGCTTGCGCCGCTACTTATTTCTCTTCCAGCCCCTCGGGGAAACAGCTGCTCCTACCTTTATGCTCCGAGAAGCAGAGAGCACAATGACAGATGCAGCAGAGAAGGGAAGGAGAGAGTGCACCCTGTGAGCTTCATGTTGCTTACGTGGGGCAAGCGGAAAGTGAAGCCCTGCACTGTCTTTTACTTCTCAGAAGGAAGAGAGTGTTCTCAGCTGACTGTCTTCGTTCTTCGTTTTCTGTAACCCGTGGCTTGACTTTCGTTTTTGCAGTGGGGCAACTCGTGCTCCTCCGCAGAGAACCTTGTGCAAGCTTACACAGACAAGAGCCCTGTCTGCCCTTGCAGGGCCAAAACCCTCCTCCAAACTGACATCAAGAAACTGGGGGGCAGAGTTCTCTTTCTCAGAGAAAAGAGACACTTTTTTTGTGTCCCGGCCCTAAGGCACTGTGCTCTCGGACGCCACCTGAAATGCCGCATGGATCAAGTTCCTTCCCAGACCCAAGCTGCCATCAACTAGAACTCTGGCTGCAATTGTAGGGCTAAATGCCTCCTAAAAACTGGCATCATGGATCTGGGAGACTGAGTTTTCTTTCACGTGGAAAAGCGCCATCGTTTGTATCGAATGCCCCATATCTGGGAGTCGACTGCCGCCTCCTGAAATTCTGCATGGAGCAAGATCCCTCACAGACCCAAGCTGCCACCGACAAGGACCCTGGCTGCCCTTGCAGGGCCAAAACCCTCCTCCAAACTGACATCAAGAAACTGGGGGGCAGAGTTCTCTTTCTCAGAGAAAAGGGACACTTCTTGTGTCCCGGCCCTAAGGTACTGTGTTCCCTGATGCCACCTGAAATTCCGGATGGATCAAGAGTCATTGCTAACGCAAGCTGCCATCAACCAGGACTCTGGCTGCATTTGTAGGGCCAAAACCCTCCTCCAAACCAACATCATGAATCTGGGGGCTAGGTTTTCTTTCATGTGGAAAAGTGCCATCGTTTGTATCGAATTCCCTATGACTGGGAGACGACTGCCACCTCTTGAAATTCCGCACGGATCAAGATTCCTCGCAGACACAAGCTGCCACCGAGAAGGACCCTGGCTGCCCTTGCAGGGCCAAAACCCTCCTCCAAACTGACATCAAGAAAGTGGGGGGCAGAGTTCTCTTTCTCAGAGAAAAGGGACACTTTTTGTGTCCCGGCCCTAAGGCACTTACGTGGCAGGGGAGACACCATGATCAGGCAGGTGGTTTTCCCAGGGAGAGGCTCATCCCTTGCACTCCGGGTGTGCTGACTCCTGCCATTTCCCCAAATGCGGGAAACTCGACTGTTTTTTTTTTTTTTTTTTTGGCGGGAATAACTATGACTCTCTTAGGATGAGGGCATAGTTTCTAACTGGGCTCAGCCGCGGAAGCCGCACCTCCACGCGATCCCGCCGGATGCCCTTTATGGGGAACTAAGCTGGCTTCCGCCCCAGTGTGAGTGAGGGAATACTATCCACCCTCCCTATCGTCTGGACTCGCCACCCAGCAGTATTTTCACGATCCCGCAGAAACAAAATTGTTTGGTTCATCTCTGTCGCTGTTCCTGAAGCCTTGTCCACAGGCTGAGTTGGGCAAAGTTGGTAGTCTGGAGAGGGACAGCTGCTGACTGAAACTACCCTCACTTGGACTGCCCTAAATTTGAATTCCTGATTCGACGATGGTGCAATCGCTCGGGCTAAGGTTCATATCTACAGGCACACAAACAGACCCTTTAGATCTCAGGGTCGAATTGGCCACGGTTGTGCCACCTCCGGCCTCCCAATTTGAGGATGTTGGGTTCCATCTAGTAAAATTGGAGTTCGTGAACTCCAGATTTGGTTATGACCCAGGGATCATTCTGGAAAATGTAAGGGAGGAATTGGCCAAACTCCCAGAGCCATTTGAGGCCTTGCCACCTCGGCCTCCTATAAGCGTGGGAAGTGATGATGCCCAAGGGGATGGTGAGGAGCCCAAAACACCAGAGGCTCCTCCCGGGAGCAGGGAGGGTGTGACACCAGCAGTGACACCTGTGGTGTCCGTCCCGGACAAAACCATCTTGTCCACTCTGCACTACCCGGTTTACAAGGATGCTGGGACTTATTGACCATCTCCAACGTGCGCATGGGCAGAGAAAGATCTGGTTTAAGTGCTTGAAATGTGGTAAACAAAATCTTAAGTACCACAGTATAGTCTGCCATGTCCCACATTGCAAAGGGGAGGTTTGTGTGGTTCCCACGAGCGCTTGGGTGTGTGAGGTTTGTCAGAAAGGGTTCCCAACCAAAATTGGGCTGGGCCAACACAAAAGGCTAATGCATCCTCTTGTGAGGAACCTGGAGAGGATTGCTGCCTCCCATCCAAAAGAGTCATCTTTGAGAGGAGCCCACAAGAAGGTGTGGACTGAGGAGGAACTAGCCCTATTGAAACGCCTGATGGTGACGTACGCTGGTAACAAGACTATTAATAAGTTGATTGCGGAGCATATTCCATCTAAAACAGCAAAGCAAATCAGTGATAAGAGGCGCCTTCTTATGAAGAGTCCCTCAGATGTGGTCACAACTGGAGAGGAAGGCGTACTCCAAGAGGGCACAGAAGACCAAGCCCAGGTGGTTTCTCTGCCAAAAGAGGGACATTTGAAGCTCCATTATTGGGATTCCATCAAGAAGGGGTTGTCGGCGGGCACATTCACCAGGTGTAAACGGGCCTTTGAGTGTATTTTAGAAGGGGAAGAGCCGCAGAAAGTGGTGAATGATTGTTATGAGGAATGTTTCGGAGACTTGGGTTCGCTAAACCAGACTAAATCCAGGGGTTCTCGATCGCAAAGGTCTCAGAGCCAAAAGGCATCCAGAAAAACAGCTAATTGGATGCGAAAAAGAGCTAGTAAGCGTGGGAAATATCTGCGTTATCAGAAATTGTTTGACTTACACAGGGGGAGATTGGCAAGGGTTATTTTGGATAACTCAGATGCCTTGCAATGCCATATTCCATCTGACATTGTCTACTCAAATTTTAAAGCGAGATGGGAGTCATCTGCCGAGTTTAAGGGCCTTGAAGCCTTCCTTTCATATAAGGAAGCTGATAACACCATGTTTCGGGCTCTCATTACAGAAAAAGAGGTTGAAAAGAACTTGCGTGAGGTTAAGAGGACCTCAGCTCCGGGGCCAGATGGGTTTACGGTGGGTCATCTTAAAAAATGGGACCCTAAGTATTCCCTGTTGAGTAACAGCTTCAACCTCTGGCTCGCGACGGGAACAATTCCGGATGCACTAAGGGCATGCCGGACTGTCCTGATTCCCAAGTCCTCTGATCCAGAGAGGCTTCGGGACATCAATAACTGGAGACCTATCACCATTGCCTCTATGGTGCTTAGGTTGTTCTCTAGGATTTTGACGGCTAGGCTGGACCGAGCGTGTCCGATCCACCCCAGACAGCGGGGTTTTTATTTGTGCATCAGGGTGTTCCGAAAACCTCAAGCTATTACATCTAGTGGTTAAATACGCAAAGTCGGAGCACAAAGATCTGGGGGTCGTTTTCGTAGACATTGCCAAAGCATTTGACACAGTATGCCATCGGCATATCATTAAGGGTCTTGAACAGAGGGGGCTTGACCCCCATTTGATCCATCTAATTGGTGAAATGTACGAGAACATCACAACGTGCATTACTACCAAAAAGGGCCAGACAGACCCCATTAAGATCCTTACAGGTGTCAAGCAAGGCAATCCTATGTCACCTTTGTTATTCAACCTTGCTATTGATCCTCTTCTATGTAAGTTGGAACAAAAGGGAAAAGGGTTCCATCATGGTGGGATGAAAATTACGGCCATGGCCTTTGCTGATGACCTTGTGTTATTGAGCGATTCCTGGGATGGTATGCGGGATAACATCAAAATTTTGGAGGCCTTTTGTGATCGTACTGGCCTCAAAACACAGGGGGAGAAATGTCATGGCTTTTACATCAAAGCCACAAAAGATGCGTATACCATCAATGATTGTCCTACATGGACCATAGGTGGCACCCCCCTCAATATGATTGACCCAGGGCACTCTGAGAAATATCTTGACACTTGGGTAGACCCCTGGACTGGCTTTGCGGACCCAGGGCTGTCTGAGAAATTAGAGAAATGGCTCCATCAGACAGGTGATGCACCACTTAAACCTCTTCAGAAGGTTGATATACTAAGGACTTATACCATTCCGAGACTAGTATATCTGGCCGATCACACCGAAGTGACAGCGGGGCTCCTGGAATCCCTTGACTTGCAAATTCGAACTGCAGTTAAAGGGTGGCTTCATCTTCCACCCTCTACGTGTGATGGCTTGTTCTGTTCTAGTTGTAAGGATGGCGGATTAGGTATCCTGAAATTGGTGGCGCTCATTCCTAGTATTCAGGCGCGGAGGCTGCATCAACTTGCACAGTCTTCGGATGAGACTCTTAAAGTATTTTTGAAGGATAGTCATCTGGATTCTTTGTATGAAAAGTTGTGGGTGAGAGCTGGAGGAGTAAAAGAGTCCATCCCCCAAATTTGGGAACCTATTCCACGATTGGAAAGTGTGGTGAGTGGAGATGAAGAATTGTCGGAGTGGGAGGCACCAGTCCAGAAATTCCGCTATCCGAGACCTTGTAACTGGCGGAAGACAGAGTTCCAGAAGTGGAAACAGCTGGTAGCCCAGGGCCACGGTGTCGAGAACTTTGAGAACGATAAGATCAGTAATGGGTGGATAACACGTTATAAAGGCATACCCCATAGAAAGTTGATAACCGCACTTCAATTGAGGGCCAATGTCTACCCCACAAGAGAGTTCCTGGCGAGGGGTAGGCACGGTGACTGCGTACGATCCTGCAGGCATTGTGGTGCTGAGTT
>JAVTVJ010001178.1:0-47500 GCA_034509425.1 Eopsaltria australis | reverse complement strand
GAAGACCCGGAGCTCGCCATGCCACGATCTTTTATTGCAAGGGGAGAACCAATCACAGAGGGGCAAGAGGGAGGAACAAGGGAGGAGCATGGGACAGGGGACCAACCAGGGAGGACTGGGGGAGGAGAGAGGGTGATAGGCAAGAGAGGGATACAATGAGCAACTGAGTAACAAAGAACTTTCCAGACAACGGGGGGGGGGGGGGGGGCTGACTGTGATGGGCAGGTGGTGCTACCCAATGGGCCCTGGGGGTGGTAACTCTTCTGCAGCCCGACCCACTTCGGGCTAAACCATTGTCTGCTCCTCCTCCGGGGAGCTTTCTTCCTCCCCCCAGGGCTTCCTCATGGGGAATTCCTCTTCCTGTGTGACCTGCACCACCGCCACAATTGGGGTTTTTTGGGGACACCTTAGAGTGACCCTGGGGACACTTTGGGGACACTTTGGGGACACCTTGGGGACACCCCAGATACACCTTGGGGACACTTTGGAGTGACCTTGGGGACACCCTGGGGACACCCTGGGGACACTTTGGGGACAATCTGAGAGCACTTTGGGGACACCTCAGGGACACTTCAGGGACACCTTGGGGACACTTTGATGACACCAAACTCAGGCCACGCCCCCTTTCCCCTCCCCCTCTTTTTATTCCCAACCAATCAGAGCCTCCAGATCCCCCGGGGGGGGTGGGGCCTCCTCCCCCTGCCCCTCCCCCTCCCCCTTGGTGGGCGTGGCCACCTCCGGGATGGGTGTGTCCACTTCCAGAGTGGGCGTGGCCACTTCCGGGGTGGGCGTGGCCCGCATGGCGGCGCGCCTCCAGCGTTGCAGCCAATGGGAGAAGGGGGTGTGGCCGGGGGGCGTGGCCAGCGCCCACTGAGCCGGCTGGGCCCACCTGGGGGGGGGGGAGGGGAAAGGGGGAGGGGTCAGGGGAGGGGCTGGGACGGGAGGAGCCCCGCCCCCACCTCGGCCCCTCCCCCACCCGGGACATCTCCTGGAGCCCCTCCCCCACTCCACCTCAAGCCCCTCCCCCACTCATGAACCCCCTCCCCCTTTAATCCCTTCCCCCTCTCCTCAAGCCCCTCCCCCTCCCCTCAGGCCCCTCCCCCTCTCTCACCATTGGTCGAGCAGCCCCCGCATGTAGGCCCAGGCTCTGATTTGCTGCCGGACGCCGTGGCTGACCAATCGCAGCCTCGAGAGGAGCTCGGCCCCGCCCCCTTGCCCCGGGGGAGGGGGAAGGGGCAGGGGCGGCTCCGGCCCCGTCCCCAGCGCAGGCCCCGCCCCCCGGCGGGAGCACAGCGCCCCCTGGCGGAGCTGCTGCCGCAAGATGGCCGCCCGCGACAACAGCGCCCCCTGCTGGACACGGGGGGGGGGGAGGGGTGGGACACGGCACGGGCCCTCCCCACCCTGGGAACCCCTCCCCCACCCTGGGAACCCCTCCCCCACTCTCTGAGCCCCTTCCCCCACTCCTGCCCCTCCCCCACTCCAGGCCACGCCCCCTCAGAGCCTCTTCCTGCCCCTCCCCCACTCCCCAAACCCCTCCCCCACCTTTTAGACCCCCGCTTTTCCCACCCCTCCCTCACCTTTGAGCCCCTCCCCCACTCCTCAAATCCCCCCCACCCTTTAAGCCTCTCCCCACCCAACCCCTCCCCACCCTAGAATCCCCTCCCACCCCTTAAGCCCTCCCCCACCTTTTCCCACCCCTCCCCACCCCTTAAGCCCCTCCCCACATTTTCCACCCCTCCCACCCTTAAGCCCTCCCCACCCCAAACCCCTCCCCCACCACTCCCGCCCTCCCCACCCACTCCCGCCCCTCCCCCACCTGCTGAGCCCCCAGCTCCCGGCCCAGCCCTTGCAGTGGGGGAGGGGCGCCGGGCTGGGGGAGGGGCTGTCTCAGTGCTCCCAGCGGGGGAGGGGCCGAGCCCAGTCCCGCCCGGGCCACGCCCACAACCTGCGGCAAATCAGAGCGGACTGGTTAGACTGGGAGGGACTGGGAGGGAACTGGAAGGCAACTGATGGGTTACTGGTCCATACTGGTCTGAACTGGTCCACACTGGTCGCTACTGGTCTATACTGGTCTGTACTGGTGGGTACTGGTTTATACTGGTCCCTACTGGTCTATACTGGTCCCTACTGATCTATACTGGTCCCTACTGGTCCATACTGGTCCATACTGGTCCATACTGGCCCCTACTGGTCTATACTGGACCATACTGGTCCCTACTGGTCCGTACTGGTCTATACTGGTCCCTACTGGTCTATACTGGTCCATACTGGTCCATACTGGTCCCTACTGGTCTATACTGGTCCATACTGGTTTATACTGGTCCCTACTGGTCTGTACTGGTCCATACTGGTCTATACTGGCCCATACTGGTCCATACTGGTCCTTACTGGTCCATACTGGTCCCTACTGGTCTATACTGGTCCGTAATGGTCTACACTGGTCCTTACTGGTCTATACTGGTCCATAATGGTCTATACTGGTCCGTAATGGTCTACACTGGTCCATAATGGTCTATACTGGTCCGTACTGGTCCCTACTGGTCCATACTGGTCCCTACTGGTCCATACTGGTCTGAACTGGTCCATACTGGTCGCTACTGGTCTATACTGGTCTGTACTGGTCCGTACTGGTCCGTACTGGTCTGTACTGGTGCATACTAGTTTATACTTGTCCCTACTGGTCTATACTGGTCCCTACTGGTCTATACTGGTCCCTACTGGTCTATACTGGTCCATACTGGTCTATACTGGTCCATACTGGTCCATACTGGTCCATACTGGCCCCTACTGGTCTATACTGGTCCAAACTGGTCCCTACTGGTCCCTACTGGTCCATACTGGTCTATACTGGTCCGTACTGGTCTATACTGGTCTGTACTGGTCCGTACTGGTCGCTACTGGTCCATACCGGTCTGTACTGGTCTATACTGGTCTATACTGGTTTATACTGGTCCCTACTGGTCTGTACTGGTGCATACTGGTGCATACTGGTCCATACTGGTCCGTACTGGTCTATACTGGTCCATACCGGTCTGTACTGGTCCATACTGGTCCATACTGGTCCGTACTGGTCTATACTGGTCTATACTGGTGCATACTGGTCTATACTGGTCCATACTGGTCTATACTGGTGCGATGCTCACCCGCTCCTGCAGGGTGCGCAGTCCCGCACGGCGCCCCCTGATGGCCGAGCTCAGGAAGCGCAGGCGCTGCTGCCCCTGGAGCTGGGGGGGAAAAAACCCAAAAAGAGCGGAAATGGACCCAAAAACCATCCCATAATAACCCAAATCCATCCCGTAATAACCCAAAACCAGCAGAAATGAACCTAAAGTGAACCCAGAAACCATCCCATAATAACCCCAAAATCACCCAAAACCAGCAGAAATGAACCCAAAATCACCCCAAAACACCCCTAAAACCACCCAAAATCACCAAAACCACCCCGAACACCCCAAAACCATCCAAAGTGACCCCAGAAACACCAAAATCACCCCAAAATCAGCCCCAAAATCCATTTGGGATCCCCCAAAATCCCAAATTCTCATCCCAAGACCCCCCAAAATTCCCCCCAAATCTCAAATTTCCTCCCCGGAACCGCCCAAAACTCCCAAATCTCCTCCAAATTCACCCCAAAATCCATTTGGGACCCCCAAATCCCCCCCTCAGGACCCCCCAAACCCCCTTGGGACCCCCCAAAATTCCAAATTCTCACCCCAGGACCCCCCCAAATCCCCCCCAAATCCATTTGGGATCCCCCAAAATTCCCAAAATTCCCCCCCAAACCCCAAATTTCCTCCCCAGGACCCCCCAAAACCATTTTGGGACCCCCCAAAATCCCCCCAAATTCACCCCAAAATTCATTTGGGATGCCCCAAAATCCCAAATTTCCCCCCTGGGACCCCCCCAAAATCCCCAAATTCCCCTGGGACCCCCCAAAATCCCAAATTCTCACGCCAACATCCCACAAAATCCCCCCAAAATCCATCTGGGACCCCCCAAATTCCCAGATTTCCACCTCAGGATCCCCAAATTCCCCCCAGGACCCTCCAAAACCCCAAATTCCCCCCCAAAATCCCCCCAAATCCCGAATTTCCACCCTGGGACCCCCCAAAATCTCCCCAAAACCCCTTCAGGACCCCCCAAAATCCCAAATTCCCACTCTAGGACCCCCCAAAACCCCTTTGGGACCCCCCCAAAATCCTTTTGGGACCCCCCAAAATTCCCCAAAATCCCCCCCAAATCCACCTGGGACCCCCAAAAACTCCTCAAATCCCCCCAAAATCCACCCAGGACCCCCCAAAATCCCAAATTTTTCCCCCAAGACCCCCCAAAATCCCCCCCAAATCCATCTGAGACCCCCCCAAAATCCTCTCAGAACCCCCCAAAATCCCAAAATTCCCCCCAAAATCCCAAATTCTGACACCAAGAGTCCCCAAATCCATTTGGGACCCCCCAAAATCCCCAAAATCCTCTCAGAACCCCCCAAATCCCAAATTTCCACCCCAGGACCTCCCAAAATCAACTCAGGACCCCCCAAATCCCCTTCAAAACCCCAAAATCCCCCCAAATCCCCCAAAATCCACCCAGGACCACCTGAAATCCCAAATGTCTCCCCCCAAAACCCTCCCAAATCCCAAATTTCCACCCCAGGACCTCCCCAAACCCCCCAAAATTCCCCCCAGACCCCAAAATCCCCCCAAAATTCCCTCCAGGACCCCCCAAAATCCCTCCCAAATCCATTTGGGATCCCCCCAAAATCCTTTTAGGACCCCTCAAAATCCCCAAAATTCCCCCCAGGACCCCCCAAAATCCCAAATCTCCCCCCTCCCCCACTCACCACTCTGTCCCTCCCCCTCCGGATGCGCCGCTGGAGCCGCTCCAGGGGGGAATTTTTGGATTTTGGGGAATTTTGGGGGGATTTTGGGGGGTCCCCCCTGGGCTCCTGCAGCGCCCGGCTCAGGGACCCCCAAAATCCCCTCAGCCCCGCCTGCTCCAGAGCCAGCCTGGGGAGAAATGGGGGAAAAACGGGGAAAAATGGGAATTTGGGGGGAATTTGGGGAATTTTGGGGGGATTTTGGGGTTTTTGGCGGAATTTTGGGGGGATTTGGGAAGATTTTGGGGAGAATTCAGGGGGATTTTGGGAGCTTTTTGGGGGATTTTTGGGGAATTTGGGGATTTTGGGGGATTTTGGGGCTATTTTGGGGTGTTTTTTGGGGTACTTAGGGCAGGTTTTGGGGTATTTTGGGGTGTTCAGGGGTGTCCAGGCTGTATTTTGGGGTTTTTGGGGTGTTTTGGGGTTATTTTGGGCTGTTCAGGGTACATTTTGGGGTATTTTGAGGTGGTTTTTGGGGTGTTTTTGTGGTTTTTGGGGTGTTCCTGGGGTGTTTTGGGGTGTTTCTGGGGTGTTTTGGGGTATTTTGGGGTGTTTCTGGGGTGTTTTGGGGTATTTTGGAGTGTTCAGGGCAGGTTCTGGGGTATTTTGGGGCATTTTGGGGTGTTTTTGGGGTATTTTGGGGTGTTTAGGGGAGATTTGGGGTGTTCAGGATGTATTTTGGGGCATCTTTGGGGTATTTTGGGGTGTTCGGGGCAGGTTTTGGGGTGTCCAAGGTGTATTTTGGGGTGTTTTTGGGGTATTTTGGGGTGTTTCTGGGCTGTTTCTGGGCTGTTTCGGGGTTACCTGTGCTCTTCGCTCTCCAGGTGTGGCCTCAGCTCCCCCAGGAGCCCCTGCAGGCGCCTCAGCTCGGACAGGAGGGGGGGCAGGGACCCCCAGAGCCCCCCCAGCGCCCCCCAGCGCTCCTGAGACCCCAAAAACTCAATCAGGGACCCCAAAAACGCAATCAGGGACCCCAAAAACCCCAAAATCCACCCCAAAAATGGGATCAGAGACCCCAAAAACCCCAAATCCCCCCCAAAATCCCAAATCCCCCAAAATGCCCCTCAATAAACCCCAAAAATCCTCAATCCACCCCAAAAAACCCAAAATTCTCCCCAAAAATCCCAAAATTCAACCCAAAAATCCCAAATCCCTCCCAAAAAAACCCAAAATCCCCCCAAAAACTCCCAAAATTCCCCTCAAAAAATCCCCAATTCCCCCCCAAAAAACCCCCAAAAATCCCCAAAATTTTCCCCAGAAATCCCCAAATTCCCAAAAATCCCAAAATCCCGCAAAAATCCCCAAATTCCCCCCAAAAAAATCCAAAATTCCCCCCAAAAATCCCAAATCTCCCCCAAAAAATCCCCAAAATCCCCCAAAAAATCCCCAAAATTCCCCCAAAAATCCCCAAAATTCCCCCAAAAATCCCCAATTCCCCCCAAAAAAAACCCCAAAAATCCCAAAATTTTCCCCAAAAATCCCAAAATTCCCCAACAAACCCAAAATCCCCCCCAATTCTCCCAAAAATCCCCCAAAAAAATCCCTCCAAAATTCCCACAAAAAATCCCAAATTATCTCAAAAAATCCCCAAATCCCCCCCCAAAAAACCCCCAAAAATCCCCAAAATTTTCCCCAAAAATCCCAAAATTCAACCCAAAAGTCCCAAATCCCTCCCAAAAAACCCCAAATTCCTTCAAAAAATCCAAAAATCCCCCCAAAAAAATCCCCAAAATTCCCTCAAAAAATCCCAAAATCCCCCCCCAAAAAACCCCCAAAAATCCCAGAATTTTCCCCCAGAAACCCCAAAATTCCCCAAAATCCCAAATTTCCCCAAATTCCCCTCCCCCCTCACCTGGATGAGGCTCCTCAGGGTGGGCGGGGCCTCGGCGGAGGGGGCGGGGCCAGAGAGGAGAGACCTGGGGAGGAGGGGACCCCAAAATGACCCAAAATCCCCCCAAAATCCATCCGAAATCTCCCAAAATCCACCTGGGACCCCCCAATATCCCAAAAATCACCCAAGTCCACCCAAAATCCACCAAAATCCCTCAAAATTCACCCCAAAATTCCCCAGAATCTCCCCAAAATTCACTCAAAATTGACCAAAATTCCCCAAAATCCACCCAAAATTCAACCAAAATCCCCCCAAATTCCCCCCAAAATCCACCCAAATGACCCAAAATCCCAAAAATCTCCCAAAATCCACCCAAAATCCCCCAAATCCCCCCAAAATCCACTCAGGACCCCCAAAATCCCCCAATATGACCCCAAATCACCCAAAATGAGCCCAAAATCCCCCAAAATCCCCCCAAAATTCACCCAAAAATCTCCCAAAATCCACCCAGGACCCCCCAAAATCCCCCAAAAATCCCCAAAACCCCCCCAAAATTCACTCAAAATCCCCCAAAATCCCCCCAAAATTTCCCAAATCCACCCCAAAATCCCCCAAATTTTCCTCTTTAAGCTCCTCCCCCTCAAGCCCCGCCCCCCCCAAGCCCCGCCCACCTCGTGGTCTGATTGGTCAGCACCTCCAACGCCCACAGCACAGCCTCGGGGCTCTGACCACTCAGGACGGCCTGCAGGGGGCGCCAAGCGTCAGGGAAAGGGGGCATGGCCATAGCAAAGCCACGCCCCCCTCCTCCCTCTGTGCCACGCCCACCTCAGCTCGTTCCAGCCAATCAGAAGCCTCCCTGCGATGATTGACAGATACAGGGTGATTATTAATGGGTTAATTGGTTGATTAAGGGGTTAATTAGGGGGGAAAGGGGGTGGGGCTTACCCGGGTGGGCGTGGCCTCTGAAGCTCCGCCTCCCTCGCCTGGCACAGGGCTTTGATTGACACCTGGGGGGGAAGGGGATTCTGGGGGGTCCTGGGTGGATTTTGGGCGGATTTTGGGAGATTTTGGGGGGATTTTGAGAGGTTTGGGGGGGATTTGGGGAATTTTGGGGGGTCTTGGGTGGATTTTGGGGTGATTTTAGGGGATTTTGGGGGGTCCTGGATGGATTTTGGCGTGATTTTAGGGGATTTTGTGGTCCCTCACCAGCACTTCTGGCTCTGTCCCCGAGGCCAGCGAGGCCCAGAGCACAGCCCTGGAAACACACGACCTGGGGAGACCCAAAATGAGAGGAAATCAACCCAAAATCAGCCCAAAATCAGCCCCAAAACCAACCCAAAATCAGCCCAAAATCAACACCAAATCAGCCCCAAAACCAACCCAAAATCAACCCAAAATCAGCCCAAAATGAACCCAAAATCAGCCCCAAATCAGCCCAAAATCAGCCCCAAAATCAGCCCAAAATCAGCCCAAAATCAGCCCAAAATCAGCCCCAAAATCAGCCCCAAAATGAACCCAAAATCAGCCCCAAAATCAGCCCCAAAATCAGCCCCAAAATCACCCCAGAATCAGACCAAAATCTGCCCAAAATCAACCCAAAATCAGCCCCAAAATCAGCCCCAAAATCATCCCAAAATCAGCCCCAAAATCAGCCCCAAATCAGCCAAAATCACCCCAGAATCAGCCCAAAATCAACCAAAATCAGCCCCAAAATCACCCCAAAATCAGCCCCAAAATCACCCCAGAATCAGCCCAAAATCAGCCAAAATCAGCCCCAAAATCAGCCAAAATCAGCCCCAAAATCAGCCCAAAATCAGCCCCAAAACCACCCCAGAATCAGCCCAAAATCAGCCCAAAATCAGCCCCAAAATCACCCAGAATCAGCCCAAAATCAACCAAAATCAGCCCCAAAATCACCCCAAGATCAGCCCCAGAATCAGCCCAAAATCAGCCAAAATCAGCCAAAATCAGCCCCAAAATCAGCCCAAAATCAGCCCCAAAACCACCCCAGAATCAGCCCAAAATCAGCCCAAAATCAGCCCCAAAATCACCCAGAATCAGCCCAAAATCAACCAAAATCAGCCCCAAAATCACCCCAAGATCAGCCCCAAAATCACCCCAGAATCAGCCCAAAATCAGCCAAAATCAGCCCCAAAATCAGCCAAAATCAGCCCCAAAACCACCCCAGAATCAGCCCAAAATCAGCCCAAAATCAGCCCCAAAATCACCCAAAACCAGCCCCAAAATCAACCCAAAATCAGCCCAAAATCATCCCAAAATCATCCCAAAATCAGCCCCAAAATCAGCCCCAAAATCAACCCAAAATCAGCCCCAAAATGAACCCAAAATCAACCCAAAATCAGCCCAAAATGAACCGAAATCACCCCAGAATGAGCCCAAAATCAGCCCCAAAATCAGCCCCAAAATCAGCCCCAAAATCAGCCCCAAAATGAACCCAAAATCAGCCCAAAATTAATCAAAATCACCCCAAATCACCCCAAAATTCTCTCAGGGGCCCCACACCCCCAAAATTTCCCAAAAACCCCCCAAAATCCCCTAAAAATCCCCTCAGAAACCCCAAATTCCCCCCAAAATCTCCCAAATCTGCCCAAAATCCCCCCAAATTCCACCAAAAACCACTCAGGTCCCCCCAAAATCCCCTCAAATCCCCCCCAAATCTCCTAAAATCCCCAAAACTCCCCCAAAATCCTCCCAAAATCCCCCAAAATCCTCCCAGGACCCTCCAAAATCCCCAAATCCTCCCAAAAACCCCCAAAATCCAACCAGGACCCCCCAAAATCCACCCAAATTCCCCCAAAATCCCCCCAAGACCCCCAAAACCACCCAAAGTCCCCCCAAATCCACCCAAAATTCCCCCAGGACCCCCCAAAATCCCCAAATTCCCCCAAATGCCCATATAAGGAACCCCCCTTAAGCCCCACCCCCTTTGTGGTCCCGCCCCCTTTACCTGCCCCTGGGCTGGGCGAGCGCCCCCTGGTGGCCGGGCTGCGGCCAATCAGCGCCCGGCTCCGCCCCCAGCAGCCGAAACACCGCCCCCTTTTGGAGATACGCCCAGCGGCGCCGCTGCCTCTCCCCCAACGCCGCCTCTGGGGGAGAGGGGACAAAAAATGGGATTGGGATCCAAGAAATGGGATTGGGGACCCGGAAATTGGGATTGGGAATGAGAAAATTGGGATTGGGAATCAAAAAATTGGGATTGTGAATCTAAATTTGGGATTGGGAACAAAAATTTGGGATTGGGGACCAAAAAATTGGGATTGGGAATCAAAATTTGGTATTGGGAACCGAAAATTGGGATTAGGAACCTTTGTGCGTGCCCTGCGTTTCCGGCCGGACTCACCGAGGCGCTGCGCCGTTTCCTGCGCGCCGGCAATGGCGTCCCCCAGGACCTGCAGCTCCTTCCGGAGGCGCGCCACCGCCTCGCGTAGCGCCCCCTGGCGGATGGGAGGACCGGCCGCGGCCTGGGAGGAGCGAGCGCTGAAATTCCCAAAACTCCCCCCAAAATTCCACCCGGAACTCCCAGAAATCTCCTTTAAATTAATCCAGACACCCTCAAATCGATGAAAAGCACCCGATTTTGGGGGAAAAGCGCTTAAAGAACATGAAATCTCCACAAGAAATGAGGTTTGGAATTTGTGGGATGCCCCAAATTTCTGGAGCTTCAAAATCCCCTCAAATTTTGGGAAAATCCCACAAAATCGACCCAAAATCCCCCCCAAAATGGGCTGGGATTCTCCCCTAATTTAAATTAACCCCAAAATGATCCCAAATCCCCTCAGGATTTTGGGAACACCCCCAAATTTTGGGGTTCCCCCCTCACCTCAGTCTCCTGCAGGTGGCTGTACCTGGACCCGGAGTTAAGGAACAATTTTGGGATTTCCTCAATTTTTGGGTCCCCTTTTATCCCCCCAAATTTTGGGGACCCCCCCTTAAATTTGGGGTTTTCCCAATTTTGGGACCCTTCAAAATTTTCCCCTTAAATTTTGGGTTTGAAGCCCCAAATTTTAACCCCCCCACCCCAATTTTTGGGGTTCCCCCATTGATTTTGGACCCTCAAAATTTCCAGAATCCCCCAAATTTTGGGGTTTTCCCCCAATTTTTAGGTCTCTTCCCAATTTTCGACCCCCACCTAACTCTCAGAGTCCCCAGATTTTTGGGATTCCCCCCAAATGTTCGGATACAAGCGCAGATTCCCCCGAATCTTCTTCACGTTCCTGTGGGGACATCCCAAAAATCCGTGAGGGGAAGCGAAAAAGCGCGGGAAAAGCGCCGCGGGGCATGACGGGAGCTGTAGTCCGGGAGCGGCTGGGCCACAATAGCGCGGTATGGGCGGCGCGGGGCATGACGGGAGTTGTAGGCGACTAAATGGGGACTCTATGAGGCGCGGGGGTTGACGGGAGTTGTATGCGCGTCTATAATGAAACTCTATGGGGTGCAGGGGATTATGGGAGTTGTATGCGCGACTATAATAAAGCTCTATGGGGCGCGGAGCATGACGGGAGTTGTATGCGCGGCTATAATGAGGCTCTATGGGGCGCGGAGCATGACGGGAGTTGTATGCGCGACTATAATGAAACTCTATGGGGCGCGGGGGATGACGGGAGTTGTATGCGCGCATACAAAGGGACTCTATGAGCGCCGCGGGGCATGATGGGAGCTGTAGTTCCGGAAGGGCCTCCACCCTAACGCCCCTCCCTCAAATTCTGGGGTTCCCTCTCAATTCTGGGGCGTTTTTGGGGTGTTTTGAGCCCCCCAAATTTTGGGGTCCCCCCTCACCGGGTGCTCCGGACGTGGCGGGTGACAAAATCCCAAACTGGGGCTCCAGGGCCCGAGCAGAGCCTGGGGGGGATGGGAGGGAAAAAGGGGAGCGGGTCAGGGCCACCCCAAAATTTGGGGCGCGACCCCAAAATTCATCTTGGGGACCCCAAAATCCATCCAGGACCCCCCCAAAACCCCTCAATGGGATGCAAAAACCCCTCTAGGACCCCCAATATCCACCCAGAACACCCCAAAACCCCTCCAGAAATCCCAAACCCCCTCAGTGGGACCCCAAAACCCCCTCAGGAACCCCCCAAACCCCTCCAGAATCCCCCAAAACCCCTCAAGAATTCCCAAAGGGACCCCAAAATCCACCCAGGACTCCAGGACCCCCCGAAACCCAACCAGGGCCTCTCAAAGGGACCCCAAAATCCCCTCAGGATTCCCCAAAACCCCTCCAGAAACCCCAAAACCCCTCAGTGGGACCCCAAAACCCCTCAGGAACCTCTCAAAGAGACCTCAAAATCCCCTCAGGACTCCCAAATCCCTTCCAGAACCCCCCAAAAACCCTCTAGGACCTCAAAACCCCCTCAGGATCCCCCCAAACCCCCTCAGGACCCTCTCAAAGCGACCCCAAACACCCCCAGACCCCCTCAAATGCCCGAGCCCCCCTCAGAGACCGCCTAGGGGGGTCCCCACGCACGGCCCCCCGAAGACCCCCGACCCCTCCCCGCCCCAGGGTGGACCCGGGGGAGGTTCCCGGGTGGTCCCGACCTTTGGAGCGCGGCTGGGGAGGGGACGGCGGAGGGCGGCAGCTCCATCTCGTCCCGGAGCCATCGCTCCAGAGCCTCCGCCATCATGGCCGGGGGGCTGTGAGGGGAGGCGAAAAAGCGCGCGAAAAGCGCCGCGGGGCAGCACGGGAGTTGTAGTGCGGGGGAGGGCGGGGCTGCAATGGTGCGCTATGGCCGGCGCGGGGTGTGACGGGAGTTGTAAGCGAGTAAATTGCGGGGTCTATGGGGCGCGAAGGGTGATGGGAGTTGTAGGCACGGTTCTAGTGAGTTTCCATGGGGCGCAGAGGATGATGGGAGTTGTATGCGCGTGTGCAATGCACTCAACGGGGCGCGGGGTATGATGGGAGTTGTATGCGCGAATTTAATGACGCTCTATGGGCGCCGCGCGGCACGATGGGAGTTGTAGCCCCGGAAGTGGCTCTAACGGGGAGCTTGGGGGTCGGGGGGCACTTTGGGGTCTCTAAGGGGTCCGAGAGGCCAGTTATGGGTCAGAGAGGCCATTATAGAGATCTTCAAAGGGCACTTGAGGGGAACTTAGGGGTCAGAGAGCACTTGGGAGCCACTTGGAGAGCTGCGGTCATGGTTCTACCGGGCGTCTGTGGGCGCATGGCCTGATGGGAGTTGTAGGCTTGGGGCAGCACGGGAGTTGTAGGCGCGGGAGTGGCTTTACTGAGGGTCTTGGGGAGGGGGATTGGGGGGACACTGGGGCATCCCGAAGTGGCTCTGGGGAGGCACTCAGAGATCCCGAGGGGCAGCTCGGGATCTGAGAGGGGGATTTATGAGCATTTAAGGACCCGAGGGGACATTTGGGGGGCATTTTGGGGCGTAGAACGTAGTTCTGTGGAGCCGCGTGGCATGACGGGAGCTGTAGGCCCGGATCCAACGTTGCCCTGTGAGACCGCGGGGCATGACGGGAGTTGTAGTCTCGACACCGCCTCCTAGACAGTTGATTGGCTGTGAGCTATGATTGACAGACGCAGCGACCAATGGGAAGCGGCGCCGGCGGAAGGCGGGAAGCGGCGGCGCCTGAGGGAGGCGGTGAGGGGGGGCAGCGGATTTTGGGGGGATTTGAGGGGATTTTGGGGAATTTTGGGGGGGTTTTGGGGTCTCCTATGACCCCCCCACCCCTGCCAGGCCCTAGAGACGCCTCCGGAGCCGTGATGGCCGCCAGGGTGAGGGTGGAGAAGCCAGGTGAGATCGGCCGGGAGCCCCGAAAAGCCCCAAAATCCCCTCAAAAAAAAAACCAATATCCTCCTCAAAAAAACCAAATATCCCCTCAAAAAACCCCGAAATCCCCTCAATAAAACCCCAAATCCTCTCAAAAAGCCTCAAAACGCCCTCAATAAAACCCAAAATCCTCTCAAAAAGCCTCAAAATGCCCCCCAAAAACCCCGAAATCCCCTCAAAAACTCCAAAATCCCCTTTAAAAGCCCCAAAATCCCTCAATAAAACCCAAAATCCCCTCAAAAAACCCAAAATGCCCTAAAAATTTCCCCCCAAAATCCCAAAAAATTCCTAAAATCCCCTCTAAAAGCGCCAGAATTCCTTCAAAAACCCCCCAAATCCCCTCAAAAAACCCAAAATCGTCATGAAAAGCCCCCAAACCCCCTCAAAAAACATCAAAATCCCCTCAAAAAGCCCCAAAATCCCCCTCAAAAAACCCCAAAAATTCCCCAAAAATCCCCTAAAATTCCCCAAAAAATTCCCCAAAATTCCCAAGAATTCCCAAAAATTTTCCAAAAATTCCCAAAGTTCCCCAGTAATTCCCCAATAATTCCCCAAAATTTCTCCAAAATGCCCCAAAAATCTTCAAAAAATTCCCCAAAAATTCCCCAAAAATCCCCAAAAATCCCCAAAAATTCCGCAAAATCCCCAGAAGTTTCCCAAAAATTACCCAAAAATCCCCAAAAATTCCGCAAAATTCCCCAAAAGTTTCCCAAAAATTACCCAAAATTCCCCAAAAATTCCCCAAAAATCCCCCAAAAATCCCCAAAAATTCCCAAAATTCTTCAAAAATTCCCCAAAATTCCCCCAAAAATCCCGCAAAAATTCCCAAAAAATTCCCCAAAAACTCCCAGAATTCCCCAAATATTCCTAAAAATTTCCAAAATTCCTCACAAATTCCCCAAAAATTCTCCAAAAATTCCCTCAAAATTCCCAAAAATCCCCCAAAATTCCCCCAGAAATTCCCCAAAAATCCCCCAAAATTCCCAAAAAAATCCCCCAAAAATCCCAAAAATTCCCAAAAATCCCCCAAAAATCCAAAAAAATGCCCAAAAATTCCATTAAAATCCTCAAAAAAATTCCCAAAATTCCCAAAAATTCCCGAAAAATTCCCCCAAAAATCCCCAAAAATTCCCCAAAATTCCCCCCAAAATTCCCCAAAATTCCCCCCAAAATTCCCCAAATATCCCAAAAAATCCCCCAAAAATTCCCCAAAAATTCCCCAGAAATCCCCAAAAATTCCACTAATTTTCCAAAAAATCCCAAAAATTCCCAACATTCCCAATTTTCCAGAGCTGGATCCCGGGGCCGCCCGGCGCCGCTTGACGCCGTCCTGGAGCAGCTCCTGCAGCGCGGCCACGGCGCCCCCAGGTGGGGAAAGGGACCCCAAAACTGGGGAGGGGACCCCAAAAATATTCTGGGAATCCCTTGGGAATTTTGGGGGTAATTTGGGAATTGTTTGGGAATTTTTTGGGAATTTTTTGAGGGAATTTTGGGCAAATTTTTGGGGTCTAAATTGGGATTTTTGGGGGGATTTTGGGGGGATTTTGGGATTGGGGGACTCCAAAATTTGGGGAGGGGACCCCAAAATATTCTGGGAATTCCTTGGGAATTTGGGGGGAAATTTGGGAATTTTTGGGGATTTTTTGGGAATTTTTCGAGGGAATTTTGGGCAAATTTTTGGGGTTTTAATTGAGATTTTTGGGGAATTTTGGGGGGATTTTGGGGTTGGGGAACCACAAAATTTGAGGAGGGGACCCCAAAAATATTCTGGGAATCCTTTGGGAATTGTGGGGGAAATTTGGGAATTTTAAGTGGAATTTTTTGGGATTTTTTGAGATTTAGAGAGGAATTTTGGGATTATTTTAAGGGGTTTTAGGGGTAGGGTGACCCCAAAATATTTTGGGGATCCCCTGGGAATTTTGGGGAAGTTTTTGGGATTTTTTTGGGAATTTTTTGGGAATTTTTGGAGGGAATTTTGGGCAAATTTTTAGGGTCTAAATTGGGATTTTTGAGTGAATTTTGGGGGGAAATTTTTGGCATTTTGGGGGAAATTTTGGGATATTGGGGGAAATTTGGGATTTTTTTGGAATTTTTGGGATTTAGGAAGGAATTTTGGGATTTGGGGAAAATTTTGGGATTTTTTGGAAGTTTTAGGATTTTGGGGGAATTTTTGGGATTTGAGGGAGGAATTTTGGGATTTGGGGGGAATTTTTGGGATTTCTTGGGAATTTTCAGATATTGCGGGGAAATTTGGGATTTTCAGGAAAATTTTTGGGATTTTGGGGTGGAAAATTCTGGGATATTTTGGGGCTTTTCCGTTTTTTCCAGACTTTTAGCTTGGAAATTTGGGAATTTTGGGGTTTTTGGGATGGAATTCCAGGATTTCCAGTTTCCCAGGATTTTTCCAGGATTTTTCCAGAATTTTTCCAGGATTGTTCCAGGATTTTTCCAAGATTTTTTCCAGAATTTTCCCAGGATATTTTCAGAATTTTTTCCAGAATTTTTCCAGAAGTTTCTGGGATTTTCCAGGATTTTTTCCAGGATTTTTTCCAGGATTTTTTCCAGGATTTTTTCCAGGATTTTTTCCAGGATTTTTTCCAGGATTTTTCCAGGATTTTTTCCAGAATTTTCCCAGAATTTTTCCAGGATTTTTCCAGGAATTTTTCAGGGTTTTTCCAGCATTCCAGGAGCTCTGGGGGGGGGGGGGGGTTCCCAAATTCCTGGGACCCCCCCCAAATTCCGGGATTTTCCAGGGAGCCGCTGGAGGAGGAGCCTGGGAAGGGCCCTGGGGACCCCCCAGCCAAGTAAGGCAGACTTCCCAAAAAGTCTGGGAATTCCGGGAGGGGGGAGGGGCGGATCCCAAAATATTGGGGGGTCCTGGATGGGGGGATCCCAAAATTCCCATCCCTGATCCCAAAATTCCCAATTTTTTCGCAGGGAGGCCTCGCCCAGCGCCCCCGGGAAGAGGTGAGGGATGGAATTCCCAACAATTCCCAAATTCCCCCAAAATTCCCAAAAATTCCCCCAAAAGTCCACAAAATTCCCAAAAATTCCCCAAAATGCCCAAAATTCCCACAAAAATTCCCCAAAATTTCCCAAAAAATTCCCCAAAATTCCCAAAAAATGCCCAAAATTTCCCAAAAAATTCCCCAAAATTCCCAAAAAATTCCCACAAAATTCCCAAAAATTCCAAAAAAATTCCCACAAAAATCCCCAAAATCCCCCAAATTCACCCCCAAATCCACCCCAAAATCCCCCAACTTCACCCCCAAATCCACCCCAAAATCCCCCAAATTCACCCCAAAATACCAAAAATCCCCAAATCACCCAAATCCACCCAAAACCCCCAAATCACCCAAAATCCAACACCCCAAATTCACCCCAAAATCCACCCCAAAATCCCCCAAATTCACCCCAAAATCCACCCCAAAATCCCCCGATTTCCCCCCAAATTCCCCCCCAGGCCCCGCCCCTTTTTCCCCAGCCAATAAAAACTCTCTTTTCCATATTTGGGCATGGGCATGGTCAATGCCTTTATTTGGGAAAAGAGGCGGGGCTTTTTTGGAGGCGATGACGTCATCGGGGCTGCGGGGGGGAGAGAAAGGGAAAAAAATCCTGGAATTGCTCAAATTCCCCAAAATTCCCCAAAATTCCCTCAAATTTCCCAAAAATTCCTCCTGGGAACACAAAATTCCCCCAAATTCCCCCAAAATTCCCCAAACTTCTCCTGGGAATCCCAAATTCCCCCAAAATTCCCTCAAATTCCTCCTGAGAAACCAAAATTCCTTCTGGGAACCCCAAATTCCCCAAAATTTCCCCAAAATTCTCCCAAATCCTCCCTGAATTTCCTCAAATTCCCCCAAAATTCCTCCAGAATTCCCAAAATCCCATCTGGGAACCCAAAATTCCCAAGAATTCCCCCAAATTTCTCCTGGGAACCCCAAATTCCCCCAAAATTCCCCCAAATTCCCCCAAAATTCCCAAAATCCCTCCTGGGATCCCCAAATTCCCCCAAAATTCCCCCAAATTTCTCCTGGAAAACCAAATTTTCCCCAAAATTCCTTCTGGGAACCCCAAATTCATAAAAAATTCCCCCAAAATTCCCCCGAATTTCCCTCAAATCCCTCCCAAATTCCCAAAATTTCCCCCGAATTCCTCCCAAATCCCTCCTAGGACCCCTCAATTCCCCTCCAAATTCCCACATATTCCCAGAAATTCCCAAAATTCCCCCAAATCCCTCCTGGGTTCCCCCAAATTCCTCTCAGAAATTCCAAATTCCTCCCAAATTCCCCCCAAATTCCTGAAATTCCCAAAATTCCTCCCAAACCCCTCCCAGGATCCCTCAATTCCCCCAGAAAATTCCCAAAAATTCCCAAAATTCCCCCAATTCCCTCCAAAGCCCCGCCCACAACATTCCCCCTCTGCCATTGGCTGCTCCAAGCCCCACCCCCAATTCCCAGCTCTCCCATTGGTCAAACAAAGCCCCACCCTCAAATCCTGATCTCTGATTGGCCAATCCAAGTCCCGCTAGCTCAGGGCTGTCCCATTGGCTCGTTAAGGACCCGCCCCCTCTCCGCTGTTTCCCATTGGCTGCTCTAAGCCCCACCCCAATTTGGAGCACTCCCATTGGCTCCTTTAAGCCCCGCCCCTTTTCTACCTCTTCCCATTGGTTGGATGAAGCCCCACCCCAAATAAGGACAAAGCCCCGCCCTCTCTCTCTCCCATTGGCCCGTTCTGGCCCCGCCCTCACCTCGCTGCTCTGCCGTTGGCCAGTTAAAGCCCCACCCCCTCTCAGAGCTCTCTCATTGGTTGGATGAAGCCCCACCCCAAATAAGGGCAAAGCCATGCCCCCTGTCTCTTCCATTGGCCCATTCCAGCCCCGCCCTCGCCTTGCTCCTCTCCCATTGGCTTCTTTAAGCCCCGCCCCTTTTCCACCCCTTCCCATTGGTCGCATGAAGCCCCACTGTGGTAGATAGGGACAGGCGGACGGAAGATCTCGCGATGTGATGGAAAGCAAGAGCAGCATGGAATCTCCCTCCCTTCATTCCTCCATGGTAAGAGATCACCCAAAGTATGCAACCCCTCCTAACCCCAGTAGTTTTCCACTCCTTACTAACCCTAGCTATCCCACCGTCCCCTTTCTGACGTAGTGAAGCCCCCTAGACTATTTAACCTCATGAGATAAGATAATAAACGCCATTTGACCATCCACCACATTGGTGTCTGTGTGTCCGTGGCCCGAGTGGCTCGGGTGAGGCCGGGCTGCCGTGCTGTCTTCCTTGAACCAGGTCGCCTGCCTTCATAGCAGAGGGCAACACTCCCTGACGGCCGGGGTAGACCTGTTCTCCCTGGCAGCCGGGGCAGACCTCCCCTGGCCGCCGGGGTAGACCGGCTCTCCCTGATGGCCGCAGGGGTAGACCTGCTCTCCCTGACGGCCGGGGTAGACCGGCTCTCCCTGACGGCTGCAGGGGTAGACCTGCTCTCCCTGACGGCCGGGGTAGACCTGCTCTCCCCTGGCCGCCAGGACAGACCTGCACTCTTGTCCTGGGTTAGGCCAGAGGGGTCAAAATCTAGGAAATGATCTGTGCTGCAGGAAGGCATACAACTTCCTTCCTGCGAGAGAGAGCCAATAATCAGGTAGTTTTAAGGGTTGATAGGTAGGTAAACCAATTAAAAAGTTGATCCGCCTTCGAGGAAAAAACCATATATAAGCAGAGACTTTCTGACGCTCTTCCTCTTTGGACCTGCTGCTGCTGTGTAGAGAGGAGCAGCTCCTGCTTCTCTCGCTGGTAAGGCCCCCCCCCACCTCCTTCCGAAGGAGGGATGGGGGGGGAAGGGAGGTTTTACGGCAGCCTTGCTGCTGCAGCCGGGCAGGCATGGGGGAGGAAACGATTGGAATTTTCAGCAGATACAGCTCAGCCGGTGTGCCAGCTACACGAGAGGGAGAGCCAGGCCCCTGCTCCGGGCCAGGCAAGGACCAGGCCGGACTCCATCCAGCTCGGGCCAGGCCCTGCCCTGTCACCCCGGGCCCAGATGGCCCCACCAGGCCGAGCCAGCTTGGCAGAGCCAAGCAGAGACTCTTGAGAGCGTCTGGCATCCAGCTCGGGCCTGTTCAAACAGCCCGGCAAAGAGCACGTGATCCTCACACTGCCGGAGAGAGAGAGACAGAGATTAACTCTCTCCATGCCTGGACTAAACTCACAGACACCCATCCTTCCTCGCAGAGAGAGGAACGAGTGAGGACACCTACATAGTGCAGCGCAGAGACTTTACAGTCAGTGAGGAAAGCAGAACTGATACTCACAAAGGGGTGCATGGGAAGTTGCTTCAAGAGTGAAGCTGAAAACTCTTTTGGAGAACCATGGTTGGGGACTGAGCTAATAAATTCTCTGTAATATATGAAGATATAGTCCAAAGGGGATGTGAGGTTCTTATTGCAGCCAATGAACTGAAATACCTAAGTACAGACAAGTAAGTGTTGAAAAAGTACAGCCTGATGAGAAACTAGAATCAAGAGAGAGGAGAGGCTGTGACCCAGAGCCCTGGTCCCGGGTAGAGTGCTAGAGAACCTGAGTTGTCAGGAGAACCTGTGTTGCTCGGCACAGAAGAAGGGATTTTCTTTGTTGCTGCAATTGAACTGTGCATCCTTAAAACAGGTACCCTGTGGACTGTTCATAACCCACCATAGTGGCTGTGGGAAGCCTACTGGTGTGGGAGAGATCCACCATTAAGCTGGACTTTGCTCCGGGCGGCGGTTAATGGTGAGGCAGAAGACCCGTAAAAACTGTATTTTTCTTACAGAAAATCCATGGTGTAAGCAAAAGAAACTTCTCTCCCTAAATGAACTGGAACAAGAGCTGTTTCTGAGGTGGTAAACTGACTGGAGGTCGAAGTTTTGTCTTTTGTATGTTGTCAGGGAGAATGAAATGGAGAGGTGGGGAAGGAGGGGTGGTCTGGGGACTTTGTTCTGGTTTTTCTTGGGTTTTTTTTTTCTTTTCCCTTTGTCTTAGATATATTAATAAAACTTTTTTGTACTTTATAAAGTTTGAGCCTGCTTTGCCTACTCCTAATCCTCATCTCACAACAAGCAGTCAAGTAAATATAAGTAAGTGTGCTAGCATTTAACCACAAACCTGAATAGGCGAACTGAAACCACTACATGTGTGCACACTGAGGCTTTTTGGATGGTGTTAATTTCTGTTTTGGCCAGATTGCAAATGTATTTGTGAGCAGAAGGAGTATTTTCCCTGATACTGCTCAGTGAGACAAAGGGAAACTTTGTGGAATTGGCATATATGCTCAGACACTGCTTGGGCTGGGTCTGATTTTTGCAAGACCCTGCCAAATGAATGACTGGTTTATACATATAAAAATATATATGTATATATATTTAGGGCTTCTGAATATGCATATATATTTATTTAAATGTAAATATATATATTATGGGGTGTATATTAGAACAGTTTGGTTGCAATGGAAAACAGGTATGTAGCCATTTTGGTTATTATTATCTACAGTCACATAGTAATATGAAAACATAAAATGTGGAAATGTATAGGGGAGGAGGAAGGGAGATAGGAAGGGAGGGGAAATAGGAAGGGAAGAAGGGAGGAAGGGTAAAAAACGTTTCGCCTCTCCTAGATCTTGTGATGGGACTTGACTTGCAGCTTACATTTTTGCTGGTCAAAGTGACGGTCATCATCTGTCAGAGATGGGTGGAGATGCTCTTGAAACACAAAGTGCAATGGCTTTAGAATGAGGTCAGGCTCAGTGGGAATGCCCAGGTACCTGCCTGGACAAGTGGGAGTTGTGTAAGGGAGGGCAGTTAGCAAGAAAAGAAGCCTTGCAGGATTTGCCTCTGGTCAGCCTCAAATGTGGGTTTGTAGCCTCCAGGCAGTGACAGTTCACCTCCTCTGCAGTAGCCATTACTCACCAAAACCTCACGTCCTCCCTGCAGGGATACAAACCTGGCCTTGCAAAGCACCCTGGCCCTGCACAAATAAGCAAATGTTTTGAGTCATTGATCATTAATATATAGTCCAGTCTCTTACAGTCACTCCTCCAGGCTGTCTCTTGCCTCCAGACTTTCTGCTTTAGGCACCTCCAGATTTACCTCCAATCACCCATAAGAATCAAAAGAGCAGACATCAAAAGCTGTTCTTCCTCTTGGACCTGGCTTACTTGCAGCATCCTGGGGATTGAAAGCTGGCACAGCTGGTGTGCCAGAGGCATTCCAGAGCCTGGCTGCTGTGCACCAAGAGGACTCTGTCTTTTACCATCATGGGCCGCATCCTTGCGGCAAGGCCAGGCTCCTCCTGTCCCAGGCCTGGAGCTGCTTCGGCTCCAGGTGGGCTCTCCCACAGCTCGGGGACACGCAGGCATGGCCGGGTGTGCAGGAGAAGCAGCCGCCTTCCTCACGGCCGCCGCTTCTGCTCTGCAGGAAGGTTCCCAGCGACACCGAGGTGGTGCTGAGCATGGACGTGGCTCTGAGCTGCAGCCCAAAGAGGAGCCACCCCAACATCAGTAGGGCAGGATGCCAGGGCTCTGGCCCAGGGGGTGCCGGGGAGGCCATGTGCAACTCCCTGCCTGACTCTGCTCTCTGCAGCCAGGACACCACCCTGCACCCACGGCTCTGCCTGGCCCTGGAGCAGCTGTGGGTGCTGAGCAGCAGTGCTGGAGAGAAAAGAGGAGGAGCAGCAGGAAGACAGCACTCACTTGTCCCCCCAGCTCCTGTACTGCCACTTCTGGCTGAGGTGTGGTGCCAAGTACCATGGTGTTATGATCCAATTACTAAGGTTCTTTGGAAATACCTCTGCCCGAATTAAGGTACAAACGAGACCATATGCCAATCAATAGTATGAGTTTTATTTGATAGTAAATATGACAGAGAGAGAGAGAGAAGAGAGAAAAGGGGGAGTAAGGAGAAAGATGGGGGGACAGAGAGGGACAGGGACAAAGAAGTATCACCACTCCGTGGGCCCCACTGGTGTCCTGATGTCCTCTTCAGCTGGTCTCAGTGGTGGAAGTCTCCTGAAAGGACAGAATACCATGGGTTAATATACACTCAGGCCAGGTGGAAGTGTGCAGGCATGTCCCCCCGGGGGAGGGGGCAGCCTCTAGCAGCAGACTCTGCTTGCATCACGTGCAGTCCTGTGGTGCAAGGCGTCTGGGGAGCACTTTGGGCGGTCTGTGATAGATTGTGACTCCGCCTCAGCTGCCTCTCACGTGAGAGTCCCGTGGATGTGGCTTGTGGGGTTGGGGGTTCCACAGCTGGGCCAGTTTGTGTAAGGGAGGATGCGTGTGTATTGCCTCTGATCAGAGGTTACGCCATCCTCCTCCCCCCTTCAGCTGGGGGCTAAGACTGTGCAAACTTGACTTCTGCGAGCTGTGCTCTGCCCCCACCCCAAACTCAGCCAGAAATGATTCTCAGTACAGCTGGTGGCTTCAGCCTCTGTGGACGCATTCCTTTCCCTCAGACTGAGATGACTGAACAATAGGCTTTTCCCTTTATCTAAACTCAGCAGTTTGTCTCTCAGTCCAAAGTCACAGTCAGGTATCCTCAGGGAGGCCTCTCTGATCAAAACTTTCTATCAATGTTTGAGGCATGAACTATTTTCAGTCTCTGACACATGGCAGGGCAGGAGGGGTTTCCAGCCATGCACACACCACCCTGGGAATGACCTCTGCCCTCCATGCAGAGCCTGGGCAGGGAGTGGCTGGGGGCATTTCCATGTCCTGCACGCCCTGGTCACTCTTTGGTCTCCAGAAGGGAAGGGTAAAAGCCCGTGCTCAGGGCACATCAGAGGGAGCCACGGCTTGAGCAGCAACTGGGGCTTCGTCCTGCCCCTCTGTCCTTCCCGCAGGGCTGGGCAGGTGCACGTCTGCCCTCGGGCTGGGGGGCAGCAGGGCCTGCGCTGGTCTCTGTTTGAGGCTCCCAGGTGCTGAAGGAGCTGTGGGTGGGGTCCCTACAGGGGTCAGCTGGGAGTGCTTCAGGAGCAGCCGGACGGGAGATGCTCAGGAGCAGCCGCACAGGGGAACACAGCTCCCCAGCTGGAGAGAGCTGCCCCTGCAGCTGTGGGCGGCTCTCAGGCAGAGCTGCCTGGCAAGAGAGGAGAGGCAGCTTGGGGTTCACTCAGCTCTCTCCCTCTTCACAGGACCAAGGGAGCCCGAGTGCCATGCATCAAACCCCTGGGGAAGGAGCTGAGCTGCTGCTGCGCAGTGAGTGTGTCTCCACTCTGGGCTCTGTGCCTGAGCACTGCTCCCTCAGCTGAGCCACAGAGACATCACTGCTCATCTTCTTCCACTTCTCTCTTGCCCTGAGGAGGACTTTGAGTGCCAGGAGGCTGGAGAGGCTGACTGAGGACCTTACAAATGTGAGAATGGCTGCCTTTCACTCATCTTTGGCTGCTCTGGGATGTGTGGCTCGGAGTGAGGAAGTGTCTGTGGTGCTGCTCAGCAAGCAGAGGCTTTGGGGAGCTGGGGGCAGCGCTTGCCCGTCCTTGCTGCTGCGGCTGGCAGGACCGCTGTTGGGCAGAGCAGAGAGGCCAGCAGGGCAGAGGCTGCCAGCTGTGTGCCACGCTCAGGCTGCTGGGGCTGGCTGGCAGCTGCAGGCATGCACAGCCAGCCCTTTGAGTCCTTCTCCAGGAGGTTGAGTTGAGGTTGGGGACTGAGCTCAAGTCTCCAGGCAGAGCAGGAAGTTGGCTCAGGATAGCACTGCTCCACCCCTGCAAGACCCTTTCTTCTAATCACAACTGTCCTTTAGCAAGTCAGAATATCTGAGGCAAAACACGCTTTAGTCTGGTCCTCCACACTGAGCTACCTGAGCTTTTCTTAAAGTTTCAAAGCTTTGCTCTGTGCCTGAAGTATTTGTGCAAGGTTCTTACAGTCCTCTGGCATTCACAGCCAGTGGGAGCTCAAAATGGGTTTTGAAGTGGGAAAATTAAGCTTACAGGTGTCCAGTGCAATGTGGCAGTGACCATTCCTGCAGGGAGCTGCGGCAGATAAACCCTTTCTCCATGCTCCCCTTGCTCACAACAGTAGGATTTTGCACTTAAACTTTTCATAAAACAGATCGAATGGACACCGGTCCTCTTTGGTCTACATGATCAATGAACACAATACTTCCTTGTAGGACACATAACATCTGCTACACATCCCTCAATCTGCTTCACAAGGTGTTGGCTTCAATGTACTACACCTGAAATGTTTCTACACTAATGCACTCAAATGAGGAACAAACAAGAAGAGCTCGGCGTATTGGCCTGTTGCCGTCCGCCTTCCATCCACTGGCCTGGTGGGTGCAGCTCAAAGGCGGGTGCGACGAAGGGTCATCAGTGGCCAGCCGAATCTCCTGTCACCGGGAGCTTCTTTCCCTGGCTCAATGGCTGCAGCTCACAGAAAGGCAAACTATGTTCCACACCGAAAGCTAAAAAGGGGGATCTTCTGACCGGGTAGATACAGACAATGAAGCCAAATGGGTTGGAGCACTCTGGGGCACTGGGGTCAGAAGACCCTGAGCTCATGGCGACACAGCCTTTTATTGTTCAAGGAAAACCAATCACAGAGGGGCTCGGGGGAGGAACCAGGGAGGAGCAAGGGGTAAGGAGCCAACCAAGGGAACAAGGGGGAGGAGAGGGGATGACAGACAACTGAACTGTACAATCAGCAACCGAATAGAACGGAACCTTCCAGAACGTGGGGGTGGCTAGCTACTGACGGGCAGGTGGCGGCGGCCTATCAGCCCAAGGGGTGTCCACTCATCCAAGGTCCCTCCTACACTGGACCACACCAAGTCTTTGCCCCGCCTTAGGGGAATTCTTCATCGTCCCCCCAGGGCCTGCTCAGTGGAAAATCCCCCCTGGGACACCTGCACCACCGCCACATTGGCCCAGTACCAGAGATTTGACATCCTTGATGTATGTGAAACCTGGTGGGATGAGTCCTGTGACTGGAGTGCCCTGTTGGATGGTTGTAGGCTCTTCAGGAAGGATAGGCAGGGCAGAAGAGGTGGAGGGATGGCACTGTATGTAATGGAAGATTCAGAATGTATGGAGTTCACAGTTAGCAATGGTAGAGTTGAGAGCCTCTGGGTAAGAATTAAGGGGCAAACAAATAATGTGGATGCCACGGTGGGAGTCTACCACAGACCTCCTACCCAGGATGATGATGCTGATGAATTATTGTGAGATAATAAGCGCGAGAAACCTAAGGGGAATAGGTTGAGAAACATGAAGGGAAAAACAGAAATTTGAGGGGAGAAAATGGCAGGAAAAGGGAGGGGGAAAGTGTGAGAAATATGAGGGGGAAAGGGCAAGAGGGCAAGCATCATGAGTGAAAAAAAGGAAGAAACATGCGGTAGAAAGTAAATATAAGGGGAGAAGGGTGAGAAACAAGAGGGGAAAAAGAGTGAGAAATGTGAGTCAAAAAAGGGAGGGAAATGTGAGGGGAGGAAAGGGAAGGAAACGAGAGGGAAGAAGACAGAAAAGGTGAGGGGAAGAGGTGAGAAACATGACTGGAAAAAATCAGACACACTTGAGCTGAGAAAAGGGCAGGAAATGTGAGAAGAAAATAGTGAGAAATATAAGGGGAAAAGTCTGAGAAACATGAGGGGAGAAAAAGGTCAGGAAACAGGAGTTGAGAAGGATGGGAAATGTGAGGAAATTGTAAAATACCCTTCAAGAAAGAAAGAGAGTATTCACAGCCCTGTTTAATGTTCCCAAATATTGTATTCCCTCAATCAGTTTTTTTACATCCTTCCCCAAAAGAAGGTTATGGCATTGCTGGCCACACCTCTCCCCCATCAACTGAATAAAGAAAGGGTAGGAAACTTAGGAAAAGGACTGGACTTCAAAGTCCCCATTGGTCTGTGAAGAAATCAGGACCTCTATCTCTCCAGAAAGACTGGTTGTGACAGACTATTTTTAAAAAGGCTACCAAAGGGACAGAGTTTCCATAGGGACTCTTTAACCCAATTTCTCTTTAAAAACCATTGAAGTACCTTCCTCCAACACTTCTCTGTGTGTTTTACAAAACACTTGCGAAGATCTGGATATTCCTTGGCTCACTGATAAGGTGAAGCCAAGATTGACAAACAGTCCTGGGAGCTGCTTCAGCTGAGCTTAGAGCAGCCCATATGCATTCCTCTGTAACCCTCCAAAACAAGGGGGTTTGGGGAGGGCTTGTCCAAACTTCTACACCTTCGTCCACTTAAGGCAAAGAGTTTGAATTAACAAGAAAGGTCAGAAAACAGGCTTATACTTACTATAAAAATTTTCATTCCCAACAATATTTTCTTAAAATCAGCACATCTTCATAGTAGAGGTACAGGGCTTCCACCATCTACTGATAAAAGTATTTCAGTGGACAAACCTAAGCCTTGAAAAGAATAGACCAGAAAAAAGCTGCTTCAAATATGATATAAGCAACAATATGAGAAGAAGTTAACAATGAAACTTCTTTATTGCAGAAGTTCAATACTAACTTCTATAATCTTAGACAAACTAATCCTAAATTTTGAATAAATAAGGTACTGTTCAATACTGACATAAATAATCCTAAAGGAACTAATCTTCAGTTTGAAATAAAAAAGCTGGAATTCATAGATGTTATCTGGCTAAAACAAATGACTGATGCAGAGGACTTCACTTACTGCTTGTCAAATTCACATATTCGGGTCTGAATATGTGACAGCTTTTTTGTGGAGATACTGGCACTGTGTCTTCATTTCAGAGTAGCTGGGGCTACCCTATAAAGGAGAAATCAAAACTAGAGCATGCAAACCTTTCCGCAGAGTTTAGAATTTCATGTCCTTTCCTTTAAAATAGCCTTGAGCCAGACTCAGCAGATACCACACCCTGCAGGTGTGGTGTCACACACACCTGATGTATCTGCTGATAATCTCCTAGGATTTGATGAAGCAGCATTTTCACAAAACCCCCCCAATGAAGACAACATGAAGAACATTTCACTACCACCATAAAATGCAGACTTAGGTAAAACACTGAAAGTACACTCTCTTTGACTCTAGAGACTTTCTTCTCTGTGAGCCACCACTCTTTTGGGAGGTCTGCAAAAACAGATCCCCAACTCCCAGCATCACCCAAGATCTGCAATTAAGCTTCTCAATAAGCAACAGAAGGAGCACATGCCTGAAGACTCTGCTTGGGACACATCTCACCTTGATGTGTGTTCACAGACAGCTCAAACGGGTTTTTTTGGGCAGGGTCTTGCAAAAATCAGACCCAGCCCAAGCAGTGTCTGAGCATATATGCCAATTCCACAAAGTTTCCCTTTGTCTCACTGAGCAGTATCAGGGAAAATACTCCTTCTGCTCACAAATACATTTGCAATCTGGCCAAAACAGAAATTAACACCATCCAAAAAGCCTCAGTGTGCACACAGAACCAAAGATGTGGAATGTTTGTGTCCAAACCAAGAAGCCTAGGCTGCACAGGCAGAGAGTATCAGGTTTTTAACAGCCCTCTCTGCTAAAATGATAGTGAGGATCAGCCCCTGAAAGATAAGTGGTGGCTGTAGGTTGAGTTATGTGCTTAGAACACTGGGAGAGAGAGTGTCAGGAAACCTTTGGAGTTACAGCTGCTGCTTTCCAGGCACTTCCAATCTCCTCCCTGCTCTGTGCATCAGCACCTCTCAGCTCACCGGATGCTGAGGCAGTCAGTGATGCTCACCAGGATGCTGGGCCAGTCTGACCGTTCTGGGTACCTGACTCGATCTCAGACATTGATCCTGGCGAGTCTTTTAAAACCACCTCAATGGAATTTCATCGATAAATGCACCCAAGAGTCTGCGTGTGCTGGGAATGTAGGCTCGGGGAAGGGGTAAGAAAGAGATGAAACACAATCTTCAGAATTTTAGCTTTCTTTACCTGATCGGCTTTTGAGCCGGCAGTCAGAGACTTCCGTTGTCCACTAAACTGTCTGAAATTCATTTTGATCTTGTCAATCTGAGTATGTAAATTCCACTATTCTTCATACTCTGCATTGAAGTCATCCTTGTAGTGCTGGTGTTGCTCCAAGGAGACAATGTATTATCATCTCTATCTGTGTAGGGACCACTTAATTAGTTACATTTACTTCTGAAAATTTTGAAAATGGTGGAGGGCTCCAGGGACCAGAGAACTCCCCCTGGGGATGGAAGAGACGGTGGTTTAGCCCAGGTTTTGGCGGGACTGCTCACATCCACCCACGTATTGGTTAGTTTGCTTGTCTGTTACTCCCCTTGTTCTAGAAAATTCTTCCTCACTCGGTTGCTGATTTGTTGTTTCCTCCTAACTCCTCCCCCTTTCCTTCCCTATTGGACCCTCCCTAACTCCGGCCCTGGACCCTCATATGATTGGTTGCTGTTTTCCTTTATAAGCTCATGTCAGTGGGTGCTTGGGGCTCTTGGTCCCTGGGCTCCCTCTGTGTCAGGCTCTTTAATAAACCTATACAGAATACCCATACCAGAGTCCCTTTCATCCTTCTTCAGTAGTCTGCTGCGCCTATCCCTGCTCATAGCATCACACCTGCTATTGAACAACCCACTAGCAGGGTCATATTTGAACCCTCCAGAGAGTCCCACCCTCAAAGGGTCAGGGGCACTCCGGATCGTCGTCAGCCTGTGGTTTGAATCCGGGTGGGAACCAAAGAGGCGGACCAATATCACCCTAAACTGCAGGGGCCTCCCTTAATATGCGAAGGAATAGCAGCCCAAGCTCTGTCTTCACAAATAAAAAATGCTCCTGCTGGTAACGATAATGGAGCATTAGTAGAGTGAGAGATATTAGTGGAACTGTAATTACACCAGGCACTTTTATTTTTGAATATGGGTTGGCTCAGCGAAACATTCCATGCTTTAGATTGGCCCCAAAATAATTAAATTTACCACAAAGGTCCATTTTTACAGATTCCAGAAGTTCTGATTCTTGGGTCTCAAGGGCTGCATGAGGGAGGTATGGGACCCATTGGTCCCAAGCATCGGCATGATTCTCAAAATGAAGAACATAAGCCGAAGGGGGATATGGCCATGTATCTAAAGGTAAACCAGTGAGACAAGTAGGAAATGGATTTTCAGGAGAGGCTGTAGCCAAGCATAAAGTATCTTGCCCTGTTAAATTGGCTAAAGTTATCCATACATTTGTTTTTGGCTGATTAACAGGCCAAGTAAAAGTAACAGGAAGAAGCACTAATACTAAAAAAGCCATTGCTAACATAAACGGAATATTACCTTGAGGCAATGGCAGTAGAGGGCTCCCCATTGCTGCTGTGGGAGGAGTTAAAACCAATACTACAAAACTTATTAACAACAGCAAACCAGTCCTCACTTGATAATTCCTGATGTTTGGCCAAACCATATCGATGGCCATACACCAGCTGTTTAATTTGTATATTACCCCAGCTGCTCCTTAAAGGGGCACAATGCCAACAGTCAGCTCTTCTTCTATGAGATGCACAATACCAAAGGCACCCACACCTTTGACACTCACACAGAGTCCACGCTTGACGATCCCCTGTGTGACAGGTTAATCAGGGAAAGGAAAATGACAGACCTGCAGAAAGCCCACCTTCAAAAGAGCTTATGAACTGGCTGGGGTCTGGGTGTTGCCGGTCTAAAGCAAGAAAACTGCCATCAGAAGGAAAGGAAGCGTAGCACTGACTACCTCTGGACGTATGATCGACTGGTTCCCCGAGGGTGGAAGATTGATTCTTTATTACTTTGACATCTCTAGGAAATCCAAACCACTTCTTCAAGGGCATCAATCCTTTTCTGTATTTTGATCAGCTGCTTGTTTGATGAAGGGCCTGATGTTTTTGGCTGGAACCCAACAAGGACTGGTATCTGTGGAAACACAACCATAACCTCTTCTCATGTCATGAGGGGAAATGGGCCTATAATTCTTCCACTTTTTGTGTCTTTTACAAGGACTCATGCTTTTTGTCCTGTGTCTAATAACGTTTCCTTAGAAGTAGAAAAGTGTTTTATTATAGGGGGAACTTTGCTACCAGCATAGCAATTTTAAAAACTGAAAACATACAATGCTTTGTGTAGCCTTTCCATTGGTGTACATCCCTGCATTCCCCCTTTCTGCTGAGCTAAAAAATGCTTTAGAGTTGAATGAGTATGTTCAATAATTGCTTGTCCTATGCGGGAGTAAGGGATGACAGTAATATGAGAGATCCTCCATAGGGCGAAAAAGGAGGGAAGTTGTTAAGAAGTGTAAGCAGGACCATTATCAGTTTTAATCTGTTGAGGAATCTCTAAAGTTGCAAAAGCAGTCAAAAAATGGTGGCGAACATCTTTGACAGTTTCTTCTGTGTGGCATGATGCAAATCATGCACCTGAAAAGGTGTCAATGGATGAATGATCATATTTGAGAAGACCAAATTCAGGGTAGTGGGTGACATCAGTTTGCCATACTTCGAGGCTTTTTAGGCCACGCGGGTTAATTCCCGGTGAGCCTGTCACAAAATTATAGTGTTGACAATCAGGGCAAGCAGCAATAATGTCTTTCTCTTGTTGGTGCTTTAAAGCTGCAGCATTCTGGTGAAAAAAGGAATGGCTAAGTTTGGCATCTGCAAAATGATCAGGGAGTACTTGAACAGGTAAAGTAAGTAAATCAGCCTGTCAGTTTCCTTCTGCTATAAAGCCAGGAAATGTTGCATGAGAGCAAACATAACAAAAACTGCATAACAAAATGAGGGTGTTGTCTGGCATCTAAAAGGAAAATTAATTGTTGTAACCATTGGAAAAGATCGGCATTGGAAACTTCTCTCAAAACAGCAGCTTCCACTCTTTCAACAATACCTGCAACATAAGCAGAGTCTGTAGTTAAATTAAAAGGTGTAGGCCATTTTCAAAAAGCACGAACAACTGCAGCTAATTCCACAATTTGTTGGGACCCATAAACTACAGTCACATCAGAGGCCCATGTACCAGTGTCATTATTTCTTCAAAATAAAAGAGATTTGTGGGAACATCTGGAGCCATTGGTAAATACTGTAAGAGCTTGTGAAGGACTTTCACTGCACTTGAATTTTAAAACAATATTAAAGTTAGTAGTTAACTGTTGCGTTCCCTGCTACGGTCCCACCCTGGTACCGGCAGCGGAGTCCTAGCGCTACCCTAGGAAGTCGTTCGCGATCTGGAAGACTTCCTCGGAGTGCCGACTGCAGGCACAGCTGGTCTGCGTTTCGGTCCGGGGAGATGTTGCCCCCAGAGCGTGGTGAAACAGTAAAGAACTACCAGAGAAGGAGGTCTCTTGGTATGTGATTTCGGTAGGTTTATTGCCTCCAAAGGGAGCACATGGACCAAGAGCCAAGAGCAGCTTATTACATCGGTATTTAAGGGAGGAACAACACCCAATAGGATGAGGGCAGGGGACAATACAGAGGAGGGGCTGGGATGCATGATCAAATGGGGTTTAGGGAGGGGAGGGGAACAGAGAGAACAACGAATGAACTATGGAGTGACAGGGAATTTCCCAGAGCGGGAATACATAACAGACAAGTCCAGTAACCAACAGCAGGAGCTTGGGGTCCGTGGATTGGTGGTCCAACTGCTGCCCCTGGGAGCTTTGGGGGGAAACCCTCTGTCCGTGGAACCTGTCTGGAAGTCCTCTGGTTCCGAACCACCGCAACAGTTAACAATTTAGGAGTTGGTGAATGGAGAGTAATCTGACTTGAAAAATCAGCAAGTGCAATTTGAAAAGGTCTTGATGTCTGCAAAAGCCATTGCATATAAACAGTAGTTATGGATATACAGATTTGTTCAAAATCATGATCTGCCAACATTTGTAATCTCTGTCATGCCTTAATAATAAGCAAAAATTTCATGTAGAGTAACAATTGTCTTTGTCATTTGATGAGGTAAAAAATCCATTCAATAATAAGTAAAGGGTCAGTCATACTAGGATCCCATTGGTACAACAAAACATGTGGCTGTTGTGAAGGATTTAAAAGGATTAGTAAGAATGGGAGATCAGGCTCCCATCGTGAGGCTTGCCTATGGACAATGGCATCCACCACCTTTTGCAAGGCCGGTTGTGCTTCGTGATTCAAATGTCTTGGGGAAGAAAAATCCAACTCTCCTTTTAGCAGTGCAAAAAGGGGAGTTCAATCTGAGTTTGTGATTCCCAGTAAGGGTCTCCCCAATTAATGGTCCCTAGCAACTTTTGTGCCTCATGTGATGTAGAAATTTTGGTTTGAATTTGTAATTGCTGTGGCTGTACACTGTGGGATCTAATACACCAATTTAAATATTGCCATGGAGGCATTTGTTGAATCTTGTCCTGAGCCATTTCAAATCCTGCACATTTTACAGCTTCCCTGATGAGGGCTAAGGGTTCCTTCATGTCATCTTGTTTTTCAGCTGCAATGAGAATATCATCCATACAGTGATGCAGTAACATATGAGGCTTGGCCTGTTGTACTGGACTAAGGGCCTGTGCAATAAACCACTGACAAATAACCCAGGGAAATCTTTGCAAAGGTTCTTGCATATTTAAACTGGGCACTGAAAAGGCAAATTTTGGTGCATCTTCTGGGTGCAGAGGAATTGTAAAAAAGCAATCTTTCAAATCAATAATTGCCAAGTGCCAATTCTGAGGAATCATGGTAGGCGATGAGAGTCCTGGCTGCAGGGCTCCTGTATCTTCCATGACCGCATTTATTTTTCTGAGATCATGAAGCAAATACTACTTACCACTCCTTTTCTGAATGACAGATACTGGAGAGTTCCATGGGCTTGTGGAGAGGACAATACATCTCGCCTGCAATTGTTCTTTAACCAAGTTTTGTAAGGCATGCAATTTTTCAGTTTGCAGGGGCCACTGATCTACCCATACTAGTCCATTAGCTTCCTAGGTCAGTTTTAAGGTAGTGCACAAATCAGTAACCACTATGAAAAGTTAGATCCCATTCTGACTCCCATCAGTGAGAGCATGTCATGGCCCCATAATATCATGGAAATTTGCAAAACAAAAGGCTTAACAGTAGCAGTATGTCCCTCAGGACCTACAATTTGGATAAAATTTCCTTTGAAAACTAGTATTGCTCCCTGCAATGCCAGTAAGTGCTTGGGGAACCGCAGCAAGTGGCCATCTAGGGAGCCATTTATTTTGTGAGATGACCGTGACATCAGCTCCCGCAGTAATAATGCCGTGAGTGTGATATGCTGTCCTCACCATGATAGTTTGCATTTATAAGTGGGACACTGAACAGTTAACTGCTGAGTCCAGAAAATTTGAGGTGCTCCTGTGGATCCAAAGCCCACTTCCCTCTTTGTTTTTGCACTGTGTTAGTAGACATTGGCGCTGTAAAAAATATTAAGTGGGCATTTTTAGAACCTTGGAATACAGTATATGGGGGGAAGGGAGTCCAAACCACGATTCTGATTTCTCCTAAAAAGTCTGCATCTATTAGTCCTGGGAGGACAAACAATCCCATTAAAAGTAGTTGAGGAACGCCCCAAAAGCAACGCATTCTGTCCCTGTCCTAAAGGTCCATTAACCCCTGTGGGGACCAGATGGACGGAGGAATCTAAAATAGTAAATAGTTACTGTGCAGGTGGTTGGCAGATCCACGCCGGCGCTGCTTCTGGTGGTTGCCTGTAAGGCAGGAACATTGCCACTGCAGAGCTCAGCTGAGGGATTTGTGTCTGAGCAGGCACTGCCCCGTGCTCCAATTCAAGTTTCCCGAAATTGGTTTGCTGTCAATATCATATTTAGAGTGACACTGTTTAGTGTAGTGCCGTCCTTTGCAGCATCACAGGCAAACTCTGGGCATTTTTTGGGTTTGGCTCTTTTTAAGGCATGGCAATCTTTCTTAAAGTGACCTGGTGTCCTGGCTTGAAGGACAGGTGTCTGTTAAGGAAGGCAGGAGCCTGCCTTGGAATGGGAAACTGTAACCCCTCTCCCTCTGAATTATTATAAATTTGAAATCAAGAGGCTCTCAGGCAAAGATATGGGAATAGGAATAACAGTTCTTTATTAATATCTAAAACAAAGCTAACAAATAACAACAACTATGGCATTAACCAACAAACAGAACCAGAAACCCAGTGGCAGCCTGCTTGGCTTCAGGCACCTTTTCCCTTTGGTGCAGTTCCAGTCACAGCCTGCAGGGGGTGCTCTGGGTGTGATGATTCCCCAGCGGCTGCAGGGGGTGCCCTGGGTGTGATGATTCCCCGGTGCCTGCAGGGGGCGCTCTGGGTGTGATGATTCCCCAGCGGCTGCAGGGGGTGCCCTGGGTGTGATGATTCTTGGTGCCTGCAGGGGGGCGCTCTGGGTGTGATGATTCGCTTGGTGCCTGCAGGGGGCGCTCTGGTGTGATGATTCCCAATCCCTTGAGGGGGCCGGCTCTGGGTGTGATGATTCCCCAATTCCCTGCAGGGGGGCGCTCTGGGTGTGATGATTCCCCAATCCCTGCAGGGGGCGCTCTGGGTGTGATGATTCCCCCAATCCCTGGCAGGGGGTGCCCTGGGTGTGATGATTCATCCTGCAGGGGGCGCTCTGGGTGTGATGATTCCCCAATCCTGCAGGGGGCGCTCTGGGTGTGATGATTCCCCAATCCCTGCAGGGGGCGCTCTGGGTGTGATGATTCCTTGGTGCCTGCAGGGCGCTCTGGGTGTGATGATTCCCCGGTGCCTGCAGGGGGCGCTCTGGGTGTGATGATTCCCCCAGCGGCTGCAGGGGGCGCTCTGGGTGTGATGATTCCCCGGTGGCTGCAGGGGGCACTCTGGTGTGAGCTCAGGTATCACACAGCAATGGTGGCTGCCCGAGGCACGGAGGGATGGAGGAGAGCCTTTGTTCCACAGACCCTCGGGGGGTGGCTGGTGTCTGAGCCGCAGCAGGATCCTTGGACACAGGGAGCTGGGATGGTAAGAGGTCCGGATGTGCAGCGAGAGCCCCGCTACAATGTAGCGAAAAACTCGGAGCAGCGTGGAGGAGTGGGGGGAGAGACAGGCTGGTGGCAGGCAGCTCCCGATGGGGCAGAGAGGAAAAGACTCACAGCAGACAGACCAGCAGCTCCGTGCTGGCTTCTCAGTGGCCATAGGTTCAGCAGACAGCAGCTCCGACCGTCCAGTTCCGAGGGTCCCGAGCAAGAGAGAGACTGACCTCCCCCCCCCCGCCTTGCTTTTTCAGTCTCCAAAATCTCGCGTTGTCAGGCCCTGCTTCCATGAGGGCAAATCTGCCCCACCCTGTCAAGGAGAAAGGCCCTAACCTTGTGCTTTGTTCTCTTAAGTACTCAGATATTAGCTCAGTCATTTGTCTCTTAGCAACCCATGGGAGAAAAATTCCTGAGGAAAAAAAAACTAAGTCCAAACTCCAACACCTGTTTTTTTTGCCGCGTCCCTTGGGTCTCTAAGGGTGAGGGCTGACCACCAGGGTCAAGGTCAGCAACGCGAGCAGCGGCGAGTGAGTGTCCCTGGTGCCAGGTTCACACTCACCGGAATCCTGGGACTCCGAGCTGTGGGCTGCAGCCTCCCTCAGCTGGCAGGCTAGAAGCTACTGTGGCTGCCAAAACTGTAGCAGCAGTGAGGGGCACCCGAGCCAGAGTAGGACACTGCAACGTAGTATCAGGGGATCCATGCTCCCTGAGCTCTGAGGGCTGAGAGCCCAAAGCCCAGCATGCATCAGACTTTTATTGTAATCACGACAACCAATAGGATAAGGGCACTAAGGAGGGACCAGGGAGGGACAAAGGGATGGGGACCATGGTAGAGTAATTTGGGGAGGGGACTGGGAGAAGGACAAGGGGGAAAACCAACCAACTACCGAATACAAGAGAACATTCTTGAAACTAGGGGTGATTGACAATTGATTGGCATAACAGGAAACAAATGGGGAGAGGGCAGCCAGCCCACTAAAGATCACACCCCATCTCAGGGCTAACCATCTTTTGCTCTGCCCCAGGGGAGACTCTACTACTTCTTGGGCGGGTCCCACACGCGGCCTTTCCGAGGGATGGCCTTAGGGGCTGCCACAATGGCCCCCACAGTTTTTCACAACCAAAACAAATCTGTCCCACAGGACCAGGGGCTACTTTAAGTGCAGCAAAAACAGCAGCCATAGCTTCAAACTTGTGTTCAACCATTCCAATACGAATACAGGTTTGAACTATTTCTATAACTGCGGGATTTTTACGTGGCCTAAGAACCTTTTGACAGTCACTGTTAGCATTTTCTATTGCTAATTTTAAAAGAATAATATCCTGAGCTTCTTGATGAGCAACTTGTTTGTCCAATGGCTCTCAAAGGCCATCAATAAATTGCATACAAGGTTCTTTTGTCCCTTGAGTTATGGATGTGAAAGCCTTTTGTGGTTTACTGGCATCGGGGACTTTCATAAAAGCACAATACGCATCATCTCTTAATATTTTCTAAGGCCTCCCATGGGATAACCTGCCCTTGATTATCTGGCTGAGAATGTTGGCCTGTTCCCATGAGATGATCAATGGTTAAGGAAGCAAGTTGCTGATTTGCATTTCCTGCATAGGTTAATAGTCTTGCTTCTAAAAGCTTTCTCCACTCTGCTTCCCACAGCGCATATTGCGTCAGCAAAAGCAGCAGTTGGGAAAGCGATTTTAAATCATGGGGAGTTGTAGTATAGGAATTGAGAACAGTGGAAAGCATATTAGTAAATAAGGAGAAGTGATGCCGTATTTCGTCACAGTGCGCCGCAACTCTTTAACGACTGAGAAAGGCAGTCCTTCCCAGGCAGGTGGTCCCTGCCCATGGTAAATTACTGGAGCAACAAGAGCTTGTTCGATGTCTAAATGACCTGCTTCTAATGCTTGGTGCTGGAGCCAGCGCCAATTGTTATGCGAATTAAGGGGATAACAATCAGGCTCCTTCTCAGCATCAACAGCTCCAGGATCAAAGGGATTGTCCTCGAATTCCAAATCCCCATCAAAAGTGGTAAATTGCATTTCAGGGGCCCATACCGAGATATCTGTGGCCCATGCTTCTGCAGAAAGTGGGGGCACAGAGGGCATTAAGGATTCTTCTGCAGTGCCTGGGCAAGTGGTTGATGTTGCCAAAGGGGCAGCAGCTGATGATTTTCCCCCAGCACCTTGCTGAGCTTTAAGGGTTTCTAAAATAGCTCACCACAGAGCTCACCGAAGCCAGCTGCTATTTTGTCACCCTTAGCTGTTCAATCCCAGAGTTTCACCTCCACTTCATCCCATAACTCTGCTGTAAAAGCAGTGCTGGTGTTTAACCCTTTGATGTGTGATTCCACCCGGCATAAAATCAGCCTAAGAGACTGAGAAGCAACCGATTTGATGTGCCTCTCTGAAAGTTTAGACAAAAGTTTGGAAACATGTCTTTCTACTGAGGACATATTACTGCCCATGTTCTCCCACAGCTCACTTTCAAAATCCAAAGGACTGATGCCGGCTGCGTCCTGCTTCCTCTCAGCAGCACTTTAGTCCTGAGGGGCTCACCGCCAGCCGCCAGCTAGGCAAATTGTCACTCCTCACACAGGTACACCATTTGCAGCGATTGAGAGAGATGGACCACACTGTGTGCAAGCAAAGCCACTTTATTACTCTAATAACCAGTATTTATAGTTCTCTAACTTCCGCATAAAGTTTTCTGCTCAGACCCCCTTACCCTTGTTCCTTTAGCAACACAATCTTTTCGGTTATCAAGTCCTTGCTAACATCCCCTTGTGCCCACAGTGTCCTTGCTAACATCCTCTTGCACCAGAGCAGTCAGACTCGGTGTCTTCACTTCTTGTTCTTGCCTTGAGTTTCTCTCTCCCATGGTTTCTGCTGTACCAGGGCCAGGAAGTCTACAGTGCTGTCCAACTCAGCTTCTGTAGCTGTCTGATCTCCTACAAACTCCAGCTTCCATTATTTCATGGAATCTTTTCTATTTTAAAGTACCATAATGGGCAGTCTCCTATTCCAAACTCTATGCTAGCTATTCATAAACCATTGGGAAAGAAAAGCCCCAAAACAAAACTAAACCCCAAAGCATAGAACTAATTAACCCAAACAACATTTTGGAAAGCCACTACTATTTGTGAACAAAAGATGCTTAACCTCTCAGTATTATTTTCTTCTAGCACATTACTCAAAATGGTTCATATTCAGCACTACCGCAGCAGCAAATAAACCCACAAGTCCATCAGAGACAAATCAAAACACAACAGAACCTCCACTGAAAATGCAGCTTTTTGTTCTAGGAACTGCATAGAAAAATGTCTCCAAGTTTTCTTCACTTAAAAGCCTGGGTAAATCCAGGCTCCCACTCATGATGTCCAAGAATTTACCACCAGGGTGAACACATCAAGCTCCGACACACAGAGACACTGCGACACAGGCACAAGACACACACAAACCCACACAAACAGACACTGCTGGATGCGCACACATCCCTCGCATCCGCACTTGGAACGATCTTCCTGCCGAGCTGAGGACAAGGAGGTGCCGGAATATCCCGGGCACTCCAGCTTCACTGCAAGGCATCCGACAGCCTTGAAGGTACAAAACAAGCACAGCCCGGAGCTCTTACTGACCGCAGCGAGCCGCGAGAAGCTGCCACATCCCGCAGCCCCTCCCCCGGCACAGCTCCTGGCGCAGCCGGGGCCGCTCCGCCTGAGCGGGGCCGCTGCCGGGGCGGTGTCACGGCTCCTCCCGCGGGCCGGATCTGACTCGGCCCCGGCGGCCCCGGCGCAGCCCCGCTGTGCTCCGAGCGGCCCCGGCCCGGCCCGACCGAGGCGGCGAGGGACGGGCGGTGAGGGGCCGGGGGACTGGGGTGGTCCGGGAACGGGCGGACATGCTGGGAGAGGGGAGAGAGACCTGGGAGAGGGAGGAGTGACCGGGAGAGAGGGGAGATCCCGAGAGAGGGGGGAGAGCCCGAGAGAAGGGGGAGCTCTCGGGAGAGAGGGGAGGACCCAGGGAGACAAGGCAGAGCTCAGGAGAGGAGACACCGTGGGAGCAGGGAGAGCCCCGGAGCAGAGGGAGAGGCACGGGAGAGGGGGAGAGGCCGGAAGGGGAGAGAGTCCAGGAGAGGAGAGAGAGCCCAGGGACAAGGGGAACAGTCCGGGACAGAAGGAGAGCCCAGGGGAGGGGGCATCCCGGGAGAGGAGAGACAGCCCTCGGAGAGAGGGGAGAACCCGGGGGCGGGGTGGGCCTTGGAAAGGGGGGCAGATGCCCGGATCGGGGAGTCCTGCAGCCGGACCGAGAGCCAGAAGAACCCGGGACCAGGGAGTTCTGCAGCCGGGCCGAGAACCGGGAGAGCCTGGTGTAAGAGTCTGGACGGAAATCCCTCATCTGCCTCACTACCATCTACAGAAGCAGAGGCTGAAAACCCAGAGACCCTGAGAGGGGAAAAGGACTTTTGCACAATGAAGTCTGGCCAGATCCTGCTGGGGTGCCTGCCAGGCGCCCAAGTGTGCTGCAGAGCTGTGCTGCAGAGCTGTGCTGCAGAGGTGTGCTGACACATGCCTGTGAAACCGTGCCGCTCGGCTAACGGGGCAGAAAGGACTGCACAAGGACTATATGTTTTGTACACTTGCACCTGTACCCTAAAACAATGGGCCACCTGCTGGCCATTTGCCCCTCGCCTTTGGAGGGATTGCCTCATCTCTTGCTTACCTGCCCCTCGCTTTCGAAAAGACTATAAAGAGAGCCTCAAAAAGTACCCCTACGAGATCTCCCTACGGACGAGACGAATCCATCGGATCCGGACAACGAGGACTTCGTCATGCCATGGTAGCTATTAACCCCTTTCTTTTCCCCCCTCTCTCAACCCTGCATCTCTCTCTCTCTCCTCTATCGCATAATCGTGTTGTTGGCACTCGATAAAGGTGCTTTTGATTTTGATTAAAGCAAAAATACTTGTCCCTGTTTTCTTTTGCACTCTGAGATTCAAAGTAATGAACCATCGCGATCCCTGCTCCTCCTCACGGATCGTGACACCCGGGATCAGGGAGTCCTGCAGCCGGGCCGAGAGTGGGCGCGGGTCAGCGCGTTTCGGGAGAGCCAGCGGCACCTGGAAAGCAGCGGCTCGGCAGTCCCGGCGGCGGTGAGAGCACAGCTCTGCCCGGGGAGGCAGCGCCATGGGCATCGCTCGGGCTCCCAACGAGGCGATGACACCGCTCGGCTTCGCCGCCGGATCCGCGGCAGCTCGGAGCATCGGTCCCTCCTCGGGCCCAAGGGTCACCGGCACCAGGTGCACCAGAGCATCGCCTCTGCCTTGAGAAGCCACAACGAGAAGTGCCGGGCAGGGACTGCAGATCCCCATTGGTGGCAGGGAAAAAAGAGCAAGGAATCTCCCATGGGAGAATAAATGGACTAGGAGTGAGGTGTCACCGTGAAACGTGTTAAGTTGCACTCACAAGAATACTATTGCTCTTGGCTCAGAACATGGAAGAGAAGACACAAATCAGAAGCTGGTTGCAATGTCCAGGGACCAGTCATCTGGATAAAATGCTAACCAACTTCTGGGATGCTGTATTGATGACTAATTACCGCTTGCCAGTAATCTGGACTTGTTAGGGGCAGCACAGTTATCTCTCAAAAATTACTCCGGAGCTGTGATTAAGAAAATTCTAAAGAAAGGCTCATAGGCCCACATTTTAATGCTGTTAAAAACGAGGTCCAGTCTCCTGTTAAAATTTAAAGGTTTAATAAAAAGACAATAAGGGACAAGGTGTAGGGTAAAAGGTTACAGTGTCCAGAGAATGCCGGGAACCTCTGGCACGGAGCCAAGAGCACGTCTGACATGGTGAGAGACTCTCTTTATATACTTTCCTTATTGCATCAGCCTGTTACGTATTCATAGACAAGTATACATCTTCAAACTTTTCTCCAAACTATTTTACGTTTTCCAAGTACTTGTTAGCATGGCTCCTCCTTGGGTCCACCTTTTTAGAGCATGTGCAGTTTCTTTGGAGACTCCAATATCTTCTTTTGTCCATCGGTGTCCTAGCAGATGGTTATTGTCAATAGAGATGTCCTGGGGCAGGAGTCTGTTACACCCACGCTTATCCAACTAAGCAGGTGGTTTAATTATTTTAAGCCAGGTACATTTTAACACAGCTACATTAGCCACTACACCTAAGCTAGAACAAAATAAGCATTAAAGCATTTTAAAGTGATTATATTTCTATAACAAAAGCCACTTCCACAAGTACCAACATCATACACATAGCATTCATTATTTGCGAAAAGCCAACACTATAATATGCATTTATAACAATGCAGTTGTTGTGGGTTTGATAAATGGAATCTGCTTTTGTGCCTTGATTCTCCTGAAGATTTGTATCATGGGTTTTTTCTAATGCATGTATGCATGCATGCAACATTTGGAGATCTAAGGTAAAGTTTTTCTATAAGGGCTATGGAAGACACAGGCCTCCAGTCAGCAATATATCAGCAGGAGACAGCTGAGCCATTATTAATGAGAGAAAGAACAGCCCTGCAATAGGGCTGTGAGCCCTGGCTGATATTCAGTAGAACCACCTTAGGCAGAATCAGTAACAAGGTATTGAAGAGTAAAGGCTCTAGTCCTTAGGTGCACTAGGGTATGGACTTTGGGATCATTACACCATTCCAAATACATTCCCTTTCCAGCAGAAGAGGCTGCCATCTGCTGCCTCTGCCAGAGCTCTGGAATGGACAGAGTGAGCAAGGCTCAGTCAGCTCGCCGGGTTATGGACATTTGTCACAGAGGGGCTGCAACAAAATGAGAAGCCAGAGGCAAAGAAGCTCATGGCCTGATTCCAGAGCAGCCCAAGCCTCCTTTGTCTCTGCTTGCAAGGCAAGAAGATGCTTCACACCTTAAAGGCTGCTTAGCCCTTTGTAGGATCAGCCCAAAATGTCAAGATCTATGGTAGAAAGATGTGGGGGGTTTGGGGTTTTTTTTTTGCTCACTGGGCAGGAATTGCTTCAGTTGCTGTTCTGAAGGTCTTGCTGATGCCTTAGGTTTTAACTTCTTATTTTTCTACATCAGGACTGCTCTAGTATATGACTCTAAGACTCCATAAATTGTCATCTAATGTTCTGTTACTGTCATTTAGACAAAACAATTTCTCTCTGGGCTGGAGTTTCAAGGACATACTGTTTTTTCCAGAAGCCCAAAATGTAAACATCCATGGACAGCAGCGAAGAGAAGAAGGGGACAAGCTGGGGATGGGACTTCAGGACCCGAAACTGTAATTGGACAATGGGTCCATATGCAGATGGACCGAAGGTATATCTGTCCAAAAAACATGTGCTAAGCATCCATTTTGGGTGTAGTCTCTGAGAGACTCCTGCATGGCCCAAAGTGTACCTTGTTTAATTAAATACTTCTTTTATTCTTTTAACTCTGTCCAGCCTCTGTTTCAGGTCAGCCTTTTCTAAGGCATCAACTGGGACTCTATCGCGACAATATAGGGGCTCAATTGTGACATGACTGGGGCTCTATCGTGACACTTTAGGGACCCTACCGCGACATGACTGGGGCTCTATCGCGAAATGACCGGGGCTCTATCGCGACATGATCGGGGCTCTATCGCGACAGGACTATGGCTCTATCCCCACATGACCGGGGCTCTATGGCGACATGGCCATGGGTCTATCGCGACACTATCAGGGCTCTATCGCGACATGACTGGGGCTCAATCGCGACATGACGGGGGCTCTATCGCGACATGACCGGCGCTCTATCGCGATATGACCGGGGCTCTATCGCGACATGACTGAGACTCAGTCGCGTCACTATCGGGGCTCTATCGAGACACTACCAGGGCTCTATTGTGACATGACTGGGGCTCTATCGTGACATGACCATGGCTCTATCCCCACATGACCGGGGCTCTATGGCGACATGGCCGAGGCTCTATCGCGACATGACTGGGTCTCTATCACGACATGACCGGGACTCGATCGCAGCACTGTCGCTGATCTATCGTGACATGACTGAGACTCTATCGGGACACTATCGGGACTCTATCGCAACATGACTAGGGCTCTATCACTGCACTATCGGGGCTCTATTGTGACATGACTGGGGCTCTATCGCGACATGAACGGCACTCTATCGCGACATGACTAGGGCTCTATCGCGACATGACTGGGGCTCTATCGCGACATGACCAGGGCTCTATCCTGACATAATTGGGGCTCTATCGCGACATGACTGGGGCTCTATCGCGACATGACTGGAGCTCTAACGCGACATAACCAAGGCTCTTTCGCGACATGAGCAGGGCTCTATTGTGACTTGACCGGGGCTCTATTGCGACATGACCGGGACTCTATCGCAACATGACTGGGGCTCTATCGCGACATGACCGAAGCTCTATCGCGACTCTATCAGGGCTCTATCGCGACATGACCGGGGGTCTATCGCGACATGACTCTGGCTCTATCGTCACATGACCAGATCTCTATCTCGACACTATCGGGGCTCTATCGCGACATGACCGGGGATCGATCGCGACATGACCGGGGCTCTATCGCGACACGACTGGGGCTCTATCGCGACATGACCGGGGCTCTATCGTGACATGACTGGAGCTCTATCACAACATGGCCACGGCTCTATCGCGACACTATCGGGGCTCTATCGCAACATGACTGGAGCTATATCGCGACATGACCAGGGCTCTATCTCGACATGATCGGGGCCCTTTCGCGACAGTATCAGGGCTCTATCGCTACATGATTCGGTCTCGATCGCGACATGACTGGGGCTCTATCGCGACATAACCAGGGCTCTATTGCAACATGACGGAGGCTCTATCTCGCCATGACTGGAGCTCTATCGCGACATGACCGGGTCTCTATCGCAACATGACCATGGGTCTATCGTGACACTATCTGAGCTCTATCGCGACATGACCGGGGCTCAATCGCGACACTATCAAGGCTCAATCGCGACGTGACCGGGGCTCTACCGCAACATTACCGGGGCTCTATCGCAACATGACCATGGGTCTATCGTGACACTATCGGAGCTCTTACGCGACATGACCGGGGCTCTATTGCGACATGGCTGGAGCTATATCGCGACATGACCGGGGCTCTATCGCGACTTGACCGGGGCTCTATCGCGACACTATCGGGGCTCTATCGCGACATGACTGGGGCTCTATCGCGACATGACCATGGCTGTATCGCGATGTAACCATGGCTATATCGTGAAATGACCATGGCTCTATCACAATATGTCTGGGGCTCTATCGCAAAATGCCTGGGGCTCAATCGCGACACTATCAAGGCTCAATCACGACATGACCGGGGCTCTATCGTGACATGACTGGAGCTCTATCACAACATTACTGGGGCTCTATCGCGACATGACCATGGGTCTATCGTGACACTATCGGAGCTCGTTCACGACATGACCGGGGCTCTATCACGACATGACTGGGGCTCTATCGGGACATGACTGGAGCTATATCGTGACATGACCAGGGCTCTATTGTGACACGACCATGGGTCTATCACGACACGACCGGGGCTCTATCGTGACATGACCTAGGCTCTATGGGGAAATGACTTCGGTGCTATCATGACCTGACCACGGCTCTATCAGGACATGACTGGAGCTCTATCGCAACATGACTGGAGCTCTATCACAACATGACCAGGGCTCTATCGCGACATGACCGGAGCTCTATCGCGACATGACTGGAGCTCTATCGCGACATGACTGGGGCTCTATCGCGACATGACCGGAGCTCTATCGCGACATGACCGGAACTCTATCGCGACATGACTGGGTCTCTATCGCGACATGACCGGAACTCTATCGCGACATGACTGGGGCTCTATCGCGACATGACCGGAGCTCTATCGCGACATGACCGGAACTCTATCGCGACATGACTGGGTCTCTATCGCGACATGACCGGAACTCTATCGCGACATGACTGGGGCTCTATCGCGACGTAACTGGGACTCTATCGCGACACTATCGAGGCTCTTTTGCGATCTGACCGGGGCTCTATCGTGACAGAACTGGGACTCTATCGCGACACTATCAGGGCTCTATCTCGACACGATCAGGGCTCTATCGCGACATGACTGGGGCTCTATCGCGACATGACCGGGGCTCTATCGTGACATGACTGGGGCCCTATCACGACATGACCATGGGTCTATCTCGATACTATTGGGGCTCAATCGCGACATAACCGGGGCTCTATCGCGACATGATCGGGGCTCTATCGCAACATGACCGGGGCTCTATCGTCACATGACCATGGCTCTGTCACGACATGACCATGGCTCTATCGCGACAGGACCGAGACTCTATCGCGACATGGCCGGGGCTCTATCTCGCCATGACTGGAGCTCTAGCGCGACATGACCGGGGTTCTATCGCAACATGACCGGGGCTCTATCGTGACATGACACGGGCTCTATCGCGACACTATCATGGCTCTATCGCGACATTACCGGGGCTCTATCGCGACATGACCGGGGCTCTATCGCGACATGACTGGGGCTCTTTCGCGATGTGACCGGGGCTCTATCAGGACACGACCAGGGCTCTATCGCGACATGACTGGGGCTCTATCACGACATGATTGGGGCTCCATCGTAACACTATCGGGGCTCTATCGCGACATGACCGGGGCTCTATCGTGACATGACTCGGGCTCTATCGTGATACGACCGGGGCTCTATCACGACACGACCGGGGCTCTATCGTGACATGACCTAGACTCTCTTGGGAAATTACTTCGGTGCTGTCACGACCTGACCATGGCTCTATTAGTACATGACTGGGGCTCTATCGCGACATAACTGGGACTCTATCACGACACTATCGGAGCTCTATCATAACATGACCAGGGCTCTATCATGACATGACTGGCGCTCTATCGCGACATGACTGTGGCTCTATCGCAACATGACCGGGGCTCTATCGCGACATGGCCGGGGCTCTATCGCAACATGACCATGGGTCTATCTCGACACGATCAGGGCTCTATTGCAACATGACTGGGGCTCTATTGTGACATAACCAGGGCTCTATCGCGACATGACAGGGGCTCTATCGCGACATGACCGGGGCTCTATCGCGACATGACCGGTGCTCTATAACGACATGGCTGGGGCTCTATCGTAACACTATCAGGGCCCTATCGCGACGTGACTGGGGCTCTATCTCAACATGACTGCGGCTCTATCGCGACATGACCGGGGGTCTATCGCGACATGACTCTGGCTCTATCATCACATGACCGGATCTCTATCTCGACACTATCAGGGCTCTATCGCGACATGACTGGAGCTATATCGTGACATGACTCGGGCTCTATCGTGATACGACCGGGGCTCTATCGCGACACGACCGGGGCTCTATCGTGACATGACCTAGACTCTCTTGGGAAATTACTTCGGTGCTGTCACGACCTGACCATGGCTCTATTAGTACATGACTGGGGCTCTATCGCGACATGACTGGGGCTCTATCGCGACACGACCGGGGCTCTATCGTGACATGACCGGGGCTCTATCAGCACCCCAGGGCAGCAGATGGAACTGTGCAGAAACTTTCCTGCTTGCCTCTCTCAAAAACACTGACCCAAACCACGGCCAGAGCAGGCAGTGGCACGGCTCCAGCCAAGGCCAGCGCTGAGGAGCACTCTGGGGACAGCTCAGGACACGGAGCAGTACAAGGGGAAGCCTTGCCTGGATTAATTCCCAGCCCAAGGAAGCCACACTCCACTGAATGCCTGTCAGCACGGCAGAGCAGGATTTTTTTTTCATTTTTTCACCTTATAATGCAACAGGCAGATTGATTCTTTAGATCCTGCCACGATGCAGGGCCTGCATCTCTGTGTGAAGGGAGTCTATTCCACAGCAATGAAGGAACTGAATCCAAACAGGAATGGACAAAACAAAAATAACGACACAGCCGGGTACCACTGCTGCAGCCACGTGCCCAAGAGGAGCCTTGGTGTGCTTTTGTTTCTGATGACTTTTAGCTTTGAAATAAACGAATTGCAGCAGCTTTTAAAGTTTTTATGGAGGCGAATGGAGTTGCTTGTGA
>JAVTVJ010001177.1:0-16982 GCA_034509425.1 Eopsaltria australis | reverse complement strand
CCAAATTCTGAGTGATCTTTTTTGACGGGTCAGATTATAGAATTTTCTCCATTCAAGATTTTGGGTCTTGTTGGGGGTCATGAGGGTGAGTTGGCCCAACGTGCATGGCCCACCTGAAAGACGGGACGGTATCCCAGCCCAGACTCTATCTCCACAGATTAAGAATACGCCGGAGGGGAGAGTCTTCGGGACGGGCGTGGACTTGGACCGTTTGAGGACAGATCTCGTGGTATAGTTACACCAATTTTCAAGACTGTACACTGATCTTTTTAGGGGATGCACATCCTGGTATGGAGTTTTATCATATCCTCCAAATATTTTAGCATCTTCCCACTTAGGGAAGTAGTCAAAATTGATACAAAAGTCTGCTTTGGAGGACCCCAACAGTGCCAATTCTTGGGGCTCCTCTGGTGCATGGGGAAGGGTCCTCATCCACGCATCCCAGTTGTCAACAGGTTCGGGCCTTTTACCTGCGAAGGAGGTGTCATTCATTCGCAGGGGGATACCTACTAGGCAGGTCGACATGGGATCTGAAGTTGCACCCATACTCAAACACAGGCTGTCTTGGTTTAGGGCTTTGGCTAACGTGATCCAGATATTCTCTTGTGGCTGTTGTACAAGCCATCCTTCGATTCGGGGCAGGACGTTCAGCATCACCAACATCAGGGCCATGATGACTCCCGTGGTTTTCATTGTCATGGATCCTTTAAATCTAATATCAAAACAAACATGAATAACTTTTGAATCAAACCAAAACAATTTTTCAATTTTCTGATTCCTTTCAACTCCTCTCCGCCTCCCCCCTTTTCTTTTACTTAAATTAGGATACAAGGTGGGATAGGGTTATTACGGGACTGTTAGGTTGGGATATAAACAAGGAGAATAAGGTAAGTGAAGGGATATGGGGTTGGAACACAGGGTAGTCTTAGAGGGAGTGTCGTAGAGGGGTTAATCATAAACTATGGCTTCTCTGTCTGGTATTCGCTGGTCGCTGATCGGTACACGTCATATCAGGTAAGTCTTTTCCCTTTCCATTTCTCCTTTTTCTTCTTTTCCATGCGACTGATGGATTGTTGTCGCTCTTATCCTTGTCTTTCCCACGATCCTCCACATACGGCTTCACATTTTTTGCCGGAATCCACCGCGGACCGCCTGGGGTGGAGACACATGCATACCCCCTCCCCCAGACGATTAACGGTGCTGGACCTAAAATTTGATGACTCTGCGGATCCTTAAACAGCACCGGCGGTCTTTCTGTCAATTTGGAATTTGTCGAATTCATGAAATGCCGGAAGACGGGGGGAGTTGGCTCACTATCAGAGCAATTTAAAAAATTTAACGTAAACAGAGCCTTGCAGAGGCGCTCAACAGGCGACTTCTCTCCTGCCTCTCCCCGCTGCTGTGTAAGGATGCGTTTAATATCTTGATGTTTCCTCTCAACTAACGCTTGTCCCGACGGAGAATGTGGAATTCCGGTCGTATGTTCTACTCCCCAGTTTTGAAAAAACTGTCGCAAGGAGGCAGATACATACGCCGGTCCGTTGTCTGTTTTAATCTGTTTTGGAATTCCCAAAACTGCAAATGCCATAGTAAAATGTTTTTTGGCATCTCTCGCCTTCTCTCCGGCATGAGCAGAGGCGAAGAGAGCGCCTGAAAATGTGTCTACTGACACGTGTATATATTTCAACTTCCCGAAAGGTGTAAAATGGGTGACATCTGATTGCCAAATCTCATTGGAGTTCAACCCCCTAGGGTTGACTCCTGCGTTGAATGTAGGTATTTGATAGGATTGACATGATGGACATGTGGCCAATATTGCCTTAGCTTGCTCCAAGGATAGGTGAAACATCCTACGGAGTGCTGGCGCATTCTGGTGAAAGAATTGATGGCTAAGGCGAGCCTGTGCGAATGTGTCAGGTACGGTACACTTCATCACAGGCATCGCCAGAGCATTGGCTCTCGCATTGCCTTCAGATATAAAACCTGGCAAGCCAGAATGTGATCTTACGTGCATCACAAAATATTGATGCTGGCGGTGGGACAATAACATTACGAGCCGCACAAGCAAACCAAATAATTTTTTATTTGGGACCTCTCTCAGTAAGGAATGCTCTGCTCTAGAAACTACTCCTGCCACATATGCCGAATCAGTTACGAGGTTGAGTGGCAGTTCCTCAAACCTCTCAAACACTCGAACTACAGCAGCTAGTTCAGCTATTTGAGGGGAACCCTCAACTATCTGAACTTCTTCGTCCCACTGGAGGGTCTCTGGATCTCTCCAAGTCAACACCGACTTATGAGAAGAGCCAGAGCCATCTGTAAAAACTGTTAGAGCATTCTTAATTGGTGTTTTACTTTGAGCCACATCAGGAGCCAATTTAAACTCAGTATTGAACATTTGGTGTTTTAGCTTTTGGTTGCCAATTTGGCCTGAGTAATTTTCGAGGGCAAGCTGGAGGTCCTCACTTTCTTGGAGCACTTCTTCAAAACTATTCTGCTTCCAAGGACCTTGGATGTACGCAAAATCACATCCTGCTAGTACACGGAGCCGGTGCCGAGCCTTAATGATCAGCTCGGCCACCAATTCCTGTGGCCTTGTTATTGTCTTGTACGATGTGTGAGGCAAGAAAATCCACTCCACGATTAGGAGCGACTCCTTGACCCCCTCGTCCCACTGAAAAATGAGACCATAATACCTTGGTGTCTTTCCCAGTACCATAAATCGGGACGGGAGAATCGGGTTAATTCTGTGTGCGTGTTTTGTGGAGATCGTAAACATTACCTTCTTGATGACCTGTTCGGCCTCTGGTGTCACGGCTATTGGGGCGTCTAGGGCTTGTCCTCCTCGTAGCAGCTCAAATAAAGGTGACAACTCTGAAGTTTTCAGTCCGAGGAGCGGCCTGATCCAGTTTATCGATCCACACAGTTGATGAAGTTCGCGCAAAGTTGACGGATGCTGCTCTAACTTCAGCAACTGCGGTGTTACTGTTGTCTCCTGGATCTTCATTCCCAAGTACTTCCAAGGTGGCATCCTCCGTATCTTTTCGGGATGTACTTGCATTCCCACGTCCTCGATGGCCTTGACAACCTCCTTTAAGGCAGAGTCTAGAGTCTCTCGGTTAGGTGAGCACACTAGTACATCGTCCATATAATGATAAATCTTTGACTGTGGAAAGGTTTTCCTAACCGGGGAGAGCACCTCCGAGACATACTATTGGCAAATTGCTGGGGAATTTTTCATTCCTTGAGGCAATACGAGCCAATGATAATGTCTCATCGGTGCCTCCCGGTTTATGGAAGGCACTGAAAATGCAAATTTCGGCGCGTCGTCAGGGTGCAAAGGAATACTAAAAAAGCAGTCCTTAATGTCTATTATAGCTAGAGGCCAATTCTGCGGTAACACTGCAGGTGATGGGAGACCTGGTTGGAGGGGGCCCATTTCCTCCATCACTTTGTTCACTGCTCTTAGATCTTGTAGCAGCCGCCACTCGTTCTTTTTTGGTTTTTTGATAACAAAAACTGGAGTGTTCCAGGGGCTGGACGATGGCACAATGTGACCCTTAGCAAGTTGTTCGGCAACAAGGTCTTCTAGGGCGCGCAACTTCTCTCCTCTGAGGGGCCACTGCTCCACCCTCACCGGTGTGTCAGTGAGCCACTTGATAGGAGGGGTGGAGCGCGCCGCAGTGGCCCCGACTAGAAATTCTGGGGTGTAAAAGGAATTTCTAGTCTCGCACCCCATTGTGCCATCGCGTCCCTTCCCCATAACGTAAAACATGAGGGGACAATATAGGGTTTTACGCAAGCTACCCGTCCTTCCGGACCCTCAATGGAGATGTTTGTGAGGCTCCTTTTGGGGGTAATTTGGCCACCCACTCCAACTAAGTTTCCTGGGGAAGGTTTTGTTCCCCATTCCGCTGGCCATTCTGTCTCTGCTATAACAGTGACGTCGGCGCCTGTATCTAGCATTCCCACTCGATCTATTTCGGAATGCCCAGTTCGCAGTCTACATTGAAAAACAGGCTTGTCTTTTCCCACAACACTTGTCCACCACACACACGGTGTGCGAGCATTTCTAGGTATATTCTCGGTCAGCACAATCGCTTGTGCCAGCCAGGTACCTTTTGGAAGAAACCATGGTATGTGGTTGGGTTGTATGGTCACTGCAATGTTCTTCCCCGGTGCGTAAGTCTTAACTTCAGGAATCACAAAGATCCCCGGTGGACTCTTATTGGAGTCACCAATAATTAATACAGTCCCGGGTGTCATGGGTGGATTTTTAATTGTCGCAGGAACACGTTGGGTGTCATCACGCGTTATATGTTCAACAAAAGCACTCACCAATTGGAGTCTCTCAAATGGTGTAGGTGATAAGTCTCCTGGATAAAGCTGTTGGTGTTGGATGTTTCTAGGCTCTAATGGGGTAGTGTCGTCAGAGGTAGCAGTCCTTAATTTGTTGAAGGAGCGCGAGGCTGCTTCGCGCTCCCATCCTGGTTTCCCGACCAGTAGGGTGATGGTGTTTGAGGGATCCACCATGGCATCGTTGGTGGGTACCATCCCCACGGCGGAGGATTTGGTGGCGCTTGCGGTTGTGGTGCTGGTGGGAAAGACTTGGCAGACTTGTTAGCTTGAGTCTTATTCTTATTTAGTTTTGGTTTTTTACAGTCCTTTGCAAAATGTCCAGTTCCATTACAATTGAAACACTTTTGTTCTTGTTGACCTGCATTTGTCTTTGATGTCTCCTTAGTATATTGAGTTTCTACTGGATCTGTCACTTTACATTTATGTCCACACATTTTTGATTCATTCCCTGGTACACGTGGTTTAATTTGTGCACACTTTTCTGTAATTTGCTCAATCGTTGGTGGGGGGTCAATGTGAAACATCTCAATAACTCGTTTACACTGTTCATTCGCATTTTCTTTAGCTAATTCAGTTAGCATTTCTCTCAGCATCACTGGATTGCTGATAGCTTTACTAATCGCCTCCCTGAGGCGATCCACAAAGGCTGTGAAATTCTCATCCGGGCCTTGCCGGATCGTTGTGTAACTAACTGGAGGCCCCATGTCAATAGACATAGTGAACAAAACGTTTTTTGCTGCTAACTGTACATCCCTTAGTATTTCCTCTGGAATGTTATTTGCTTGGTCACGAGGTTTGGATTGATTCCCCTCCCCCACAAGATGGTCTATAGTAATATTTGCTTTATTTGGGTCACCTTTATATGATTCAAGCAACTTTGTTAATTCTCTTCTCCATCTTTTGTCCCATATCCAGTAGTGACTCTCAACTAAAAGACTCGACATCAGCGTTTTGATGTCATCAGGTACTAAGACAGATGATTTAAAGGTTGCATTTATAAGTCCTTTAAAATATGCTGAATCTCTTCCAAATTCTTTTGAGGCTTTACAGATTTCTTTTATCGTTTGTTGTGGGAGAGGCTCCCATCTGGGATTGGCTCCTGTCCTATTGTATGTCACTGGTGCTACAATGGGTGTGGGCAAAGCTGCTGCCAAGGCTTGTTGGCTATAGGCTTCAGGCACACCCCCTTCCGGTGTAGACCCGTGGGAACCGAAAGCCTGGGCGTGGGAAAGTGGAAGGGGGGCGGGGTTCCCAGGGGAGGAGACCGGGAGGTGGGCGGGGTGCGCGACGGCAGGGGTGGAGGGTGTTGGGGGGTGGAGCTGGGAAGGAGGGAGGGGACCCGTAGGATTGACATCGCCGGCCGCAGAGGGTGGGACCGACGCGTGACCAATCGATGCCAAGGAGGTAGGGCTAGGGAAGGGGGTTAGGGGGTTCCCGCCGTGATCTCCCGCGCATGCGCCCTGAATTCCGCATTGCGGCAAAACTAATTCAATGGTATACCGTGGCGCAGTGAAAATTCCCCTGCCGCCATCTCCCGATGGCGCAGTAAGAAGTCCCCCGCCGCCATTTCCCGATGGCGCAGTAAGAATTCCCCCGCCGCCATTTCCCGATGGCGCAGTAAGAATTCCCCCGCCGCCATCTCCCGATGGCGCAGTAAGAATTCCCCCGCCGCCATCTCCCGATGGCGCAGTAAGAATTCCCCCGCCGCCATCTCCCGATGGCGCAGTAAGAATTCCCCCGCCGCCATCTCCCGATGGCGCAGTAAGAATTCCCCCGCCGCCATCTCCCGATGGCGCAGTAAGAATTCCCCCGCCGCCATCTCCCGATGGCGCAGTAAGAATTCCCCCGCCGCCATCTCCCGATGGCGCAGTAAGAATTCCCCCGCCGCCATCTCCCGAGGGCGCAGTAAGAATTCCCCCACCGCCGTTCCCCGATGGCGCGGGTTTAAATTCTATTAAACTATTATAACGTGGGGAGGGACACACAACCGGTGCAACAGGGGACGGAGGGAAAGGAATAAGGGCTGGGGTGGGATCTGTCTTGGGTGGATCCGTCCCAGGACAGAAGGGGTCGGTGGGATCACGAACCGAATCGGAGCTTCTGTGGCTCCGGATTTCTCCCTCACGCTGCTCGCTAATGAGGGGTATCCTGCCGTTTTCCACACCGGAGGGAAGAGGGATCGGGTTAGGGGCATTAGGTTCACTTTTCGGAGAAGGGGGAACAGCTTTATCTAAACCAGAACTCTTCTCCCCGTTGTTAGATAAAACTCGATAAATCGCAATTTGTAACCCGAAAAATTTCTGAACTGCAAATCGCCCCTCGCTGTCACATTCGTTTAGTTTAAATCCTACACGATCCCAAAATTCTAAAGTAAAAACCTCTTTTGGTGCTTCAAAAGAAACATTTTCGATTACCCACTTTACAAATTTCCGTAATAACTTTTTGTCAATTTTTTCCCCTGAAGTAACTAACTGAACTTTTAAACCATAATAAATAAATGAAAGCTCCTTTTCCCTCTTAGCAAGGTGGTTGCCCATCCTTACTATAGAAGAAAACTCCCCCACCTTAAACTAAAAAAAAAAAAAAACGCGGCGGAACAAAGTCCAAGCACTCACTTGCTCTGCGAATTCTTCTCCGAATTCTTTTTCGCCGGCTTCTTCAAATTCCCCTCTCTTCTCGAGGGTCCCCTCTCTTGTCGAGGGCAAACCACCAAAAGAAATCCAACGAAATGGGGGGGCCTTTGTGGAGTGAGCTGCTTTCCCGCTCCCAGAGCCGGGGGTCGCAGCTCGACCTGCAGAAGCTGCTTTCTTAAACGAAAGGCAGCTCCGCAGGGAGTGGCCCGCAACGGCGTCTTCGCTGCTGGTAGCGAGCTGTCTTTTGTGGTTCCTCCAGGAACCACTCACGTTGGGCGCCAACTGTAAAGTTTTATATTATTTTTCGGTGTAATACCTACTCGTCCTCCGATCCCAGGCACGGTGCCTCTGCTCGGTGGTTGCCTTCCTCACCACTGTGCTACCTCCACCCCCTGTCCGTTAGGATGAGAGCCGAGGGAACCCCGAGGATTCCACACAGGGAGGAAGGCGTGGAGGGTCGTCTTGGTTTTGGTTCAGGAGGAATCACAAAGGCAGGAGCGACTCTAAGCTTCAGGCAACAGAGAGGTTTATTCCCTGGAACCCCAAAGTCAAAGGAGCCCCGACTAGCTCTCGACAGCAACTTATGTAGTACAATAAACAACCAATCAGGGTAAAGGCTTGGGGTGGGATTCAGGCGGGAGCTTTCAACAGCAGCAAATAATATAGAAACAGGGGAGTGGTTTGGGGATAACAACAAATCATAAACAGGGGTACAGAGAACTTTCCAGAACAACCTGTCAATCACCTTTGTGATAGACAAATAACATATTCAATAGGAACAAGGGGTGTCAACTTCGGGTGTTAACTGGGGTGTGACTACAACCAGGCTAAACCATGGATGTTTTTATAGCAGGGGGGCGACTCCCCGATAGACCAATCCACCAGGAAGTCCTCAAGCCCCTAGGTCTCGTTTCTATATTGACAACTGCCACACAGAGCCGCTAGGGTCATAATAGGGCCCATACGGTGTCACAATACTGCTCCTTTATGTCACAATAGAGCCACCATGGTGTCACCATAGAGCCACGTTAGTGTCACAGTAGAGCATGTAGTGTCACCATAGAGCCACTCTACTGTCATCATAGAAACACCGTTGTGTCACAATTGAGCCGCTAGTGTCACAATGGAGCCCAGAGAGTGTCACAATGGAGCCCAGAGAGTGTCCTAATAGAGCCACTCTAATATCACTGTTGAACTACTAGAGTATCATAATGGAATCACTAGTGTCACAACAGTTCCACCCGAGTGTCCCAGCAGAGCCATTATTGTGTCACAATAGGGCCACTCTAGGCTCACAATAGAGCCACTATACTGTCACAATAGCTCCTCTATATTGTCACAGGACATCCACTCTAGTGTCACAAGAAAGTCATTATTGTATCACAATGAAACATCTATAGTGCCAAAGTAGAGAGTCACAATTGTGTCACAATAGAGCCACTAGAGGGTCACAATGGAGTCACTCTATAGTCACAAGAGAGTAACTAGCGTGTCACAATACAGCAGCTATAGTGTCACAAGGGAGCCACTGTATTCTCACAAGAGAGCAACTAGCGTGTCACAATACAGCAGCTATAGTGTCACAAGGGAGCCACTGTATTCTCACAAGAGAGCCACTCTAATGTCACATGTGAGCCACTAGTGTCACAATAGAGGTACTGAAGCTCAACAATGCAGCCACCACTGTGCCACAATAGTGCCGCTACTGTGACTATAGAGCCACTCGAATGTCACAATTCAGCTACAATGGTGTCAAAATAGAGCCAATATTGTGTCCCAATACAGCCACTATTGTGGCACAAGAAAGCAACTCTAGTGGCGCAATAGAGCCACTAGTGCAACAATTAGACAGCCATTATACTGCCACAATACAGCCACTATTGTGTCACAATAGTGCCGCCACTGAAACAATAGAGCCACTAGACTGTCAAAAGACAAACACTGTTGTGTAACAACAGAGCCGCTAGGGTCATAATAGGGCCCATGCGGTGTCACAATACAGCTCCTTTATGTCACAATAGAGCCACCATGGTTTCACAATAGAACCACGTTAGTGTCACAGTAGAGCGACTAGTGTCACAATAGAGCCACTCTACTGTCATCATAGAAACACCATTGTGTTCCAATTGAGCCGCTAGTGTCACAAGAGAGCCCAGAGAGTGTCACAATGGAGCCCAGAGAGTGTCGCAGTAGAACCACTCTAATATCACTCTAGAACACTAGAGTATCACAATAGAGTCCCTAGTGTCACAACAGTTCCACTGGAGTGTCCCTGCAGAGCCATTATTGTGTCACAATAGGGCCGCTCTAGGCTCACAATAGAGCCACTATACTGTCCCCATAGCACCACTCGAGTGTCACAATACTGCCACTGTAGTGTCACACTACATCCACTCTAGTGTCACAAGAAAGCCATTCTTGTGTCACAATGAAACAATTCTAGTGCCCCAGTAGAGCCACTATTGTGTCCTAATAGATCCACTATTGTGTCACAATAGAGCCACTAGAGGGTCACAATGGAGTCACTCTATTATCACAAGAGAGCAACTAGAGTGTCACAATACAGCAGCTATAGTGTCACAATAGAGATGCTGTAGTGTCACAAGTGAGCCACTGTAATCTCGCAAGAGAGCCACTCTAATGTCACAATAGAGCGACTAGTGTCACAATAGAGCCACTCTACTGTCATGAACACCATTGTGTCCCAATTGAGCCACTAGTGTCACAAGAGAGCCCAGAGAGTGTCACAATGGGGCCCCTAGAGTGACGTAAGAGAGCCACTTTAATATCACTGTCAAATCACAAAAGAGTCACTCGTGTCGCAACAGTTCCACTCAAGTGTCCCAGCAGAGCCATTATTGTTTCACAATAGGGCCACTCTAGGCTCACAATAGAGCCACTATGGGGTCACAATTGAGTCACTCTAGTGTCACAAGAGAGAAACTATAGTGTAACAATAGAGCAACTAGAGTGTCACAATACAGCAGCTATAGTGTCACAATCGAGATGCTGTAGTGTCACAAGTGAGCCACTCTAATCTCGCAAGAGAGCCACTCTAATGTCACAAGAGAGCCACTAGTGTCACAATAGAGCTACTCTAGCTTTACAATGTAGCAACCATTGTGCCACAATAGTGCCTGTCTTGGGTTAGGTTAGAGGGGTCAAAATCTAGGAAGTGATCTGGGCTGCAGGAATGCAGGAAGAAATACAACTTCCTTCTTGCGAGAGAGAGAGCCAATAATCAGGTAGTTTTAAGAATTGATAGGTAGGTAAACCAATTAAAAAGTTGGTCCGCTTTCAAGGAAAAAACCATATATAAGCAGAGACTCTCTGACGCTCTTCCTCTTTGGACCTGCTGCTGCTGTGTAGAGAGGAGCAGCTCCTGCTTCTCTCGCTAGTAAGGCCCAAGTGCTTTCCCACCCCCCCCCCCCTCCGCCTCCAAAGGAGGGATGGGGGGGGGAAGGGAGGTTTTACGGCAGCCGTGCCGCTGCAGCCGGGCAGGCATGGGGGAGGAAACGATTGGAATTTTCAGCAAATCCAGCTCAGCCGGTGTGTCAGCTACACAAGAGGGAGAGCCGGGCCAGGCAAGGACTGGGCCGGACTCTATCTAGCTCGGGCCAGGCCCTGCCCTGTCACTCTGGGCCCAGATGGCCCCACCAGGCCGAGCCAGCTTGGCGGAGCTAGGCAAAGACTCTTGAGAGCGTCTGGCATCTAGCTCGGACTTGTTCAAGCAGCACGGCAAAGAGCACGTGATCTTTACACTGCTAGAGAGAGAGAGACAGAGATTAACTCTCTCTATGCTTGGACTAAACTCACAGACATCTATCTTTCCTCGCAGAGAGAGGAACGAGTGAGGACATCTACATAGTGCAGCGCAGAGACTTTACAGTCAGTGAAGAAAGCAGAACTGATACCTAGAGGGAGGTGCATGAGAAGTTGCTTCAAAAGTGAAGCTGAAAACTCTTTTTTGGAGAATTATGGTTGGGGACTGAACTAATAAATTCTCTGTAATATATGAAGATATAGTTCAAAGGAGGATGTGAGGTTCTTATTGCAGCCAATGAACTGAAATACTTAAGTACAAACAAGTAAGTGTTGAAAAAGTACAGCTTGATGGGAAACTAGAACTAAGAGAGAGGAGAGGCTGTGACTCAGAGCCTTGGTCTCGGGGAGAATGTTAGAGAACTTGAGTTGTCAGGAGAACCTGTGCTGCTAAGCACAGAAGAAGGGATTTTCTTTGTTGCTGCAATTGAATTGGGCATCTTAAAACAGGTACTTTGTGGACTGTTCATAACCCACTTAAGTGGCTGTGGGAAGGCTACTGGTGTGAGAGAGATCTACCATTAAGTTGGACTTTACTCTGGGCGGCGGTTAATGGTGAGGTAGAAGACTCATAAAAACTGTACTTTTCTTACAGAAGATCTATGGTGTAAGTAAAAGAAATTTCTCTCCTTAAATGAACTGGAACAAGAGCTGTTTCTGAGGTGGTAAACTGACTAGAAGTCAAAGTGTTGTCTTTTGTATGTTGTCAAAGAGAATGAAATGGAGAGGTGGGGAAGGAGGGGTGGTCTGAAGAGTTTGTTCTGGTTTTTTTTTCTTGAGGTTTTTTTTTTTTTCCCTTTGTCTTAGATATATAAATAAAACTTCTTTGTACTTTATAAAGTTTGAGCCTGCTTTGCCTACTCCTAATCCTTATCTCACAACAAGCAATCAAGTAAATTTAGGTAAGTGTGCTGGCATTTAGCCACAAACCTGAATAAGCAAACTAAAACCACGACAGTGCCGCTACTGTCACAATAGAGCCACTCTAATGTCACAATACAGCTACAATGGTGTCATAATACAGGCAAAATCACGTCCAAATAGAGCCACAATCATGTCCACATAGAGCCACTATCATGTCATCATGTCCACATAGAGCCACTATCATGCCACTCTAGGGTCACAGTACATCCACTATTGTGTCACAATACAGCCACAATTGTGGCACAAGAAAGAAAGTCTAGTGTCACAATAGAGCCATTAGTGCAACAATTAGACGGCCATTATACTGCCACAATACAGCCACTATTGTGTCACAATAGTGCCGCCACTGAAACAATAGAGCCACTAGACTGTCAAAAGAGAAACACTGTTGTGTCACAACAGAGCCGCTAGGGTCATAATAGAGCCCATGCGGTGTCACAATACCGCTCCTTTATGTCACAATAGAGCCACCATGGTGTCACCATAGAGCCACATTAGTGTCACAATAGAGAGACTAATGTCACAATAGAGCCACTCTATTGTCAGAAACACCGTTGTGTCACAATTGAGCCACTAGTGTCACAAGAGAGCCCAGAGAGTGTCACAATGGGGCCCCTAGAGTGACGTAATAGAGCCACTTTAATATCACTGTCAAACCACTATAGCATCACACTAGAGTCACTCGTGTCACAACAGTTCCACTAGAGTGTCCCAGCAGAGCCATTATTGTGTCACAATAGAGCCACTCTAGGCTCACAGTAGAGCCACTATGGGGTCACAATGGAGTGATTCTAGTGTCACAAGAGAGCAACTATAGTGTAACAATAGAGCAACTATTGTGTCACAATACAGCAGCTATAGGGTCACAATAGACACTGTAATATCACAAGTCAGCCATGGTAATTTTACAATAGAGCCGCTAGTGTCACAAGTGAGCCACTATTATGTCACAATACAGCCAGCATGGTGTCACAATCAAGCAACTCCAGTGTCACAATAGAGCCATTAGTGTAACAATTAGACTGCCATTATACTGCCACAATACAGCCACTATTGTGTCACAATAGTGCCGCCACTGAAACAATAGAGCCACTAGACTGTCAAAAGACAAACACTGTTGTGTCACAACAGAGCCACTAGGGTCATAATAGGGCCCATGCGGTGTCACAATACAGCTCCTTTATGTCACAATAGAGCCACTATGGTGTCACCATAGAGTCACGTTAGTGTCACAATAGAGCCACTCTACTGTCATCATAGAAACTCCGTTGTGTCACAATTGAGCTACTAGTGTCTCAATGGAGCCCAGAGAGTGTCACAATGGAGCCCAGAGAGTGTCCTAATAGAGCCACTCTAATATCACTGTTGAACTACTAGAGTATCATAATGGAATCACTAGTGTCACAACAGTTCCACCCGAGTGTCCCAGCAGAGCCATTATTGTGCCCCAATAGGGCCACTCTAGGCTCACAATTGAGCCACTATACTGTCACAATAGCTCCTCTATAGTGTCACAGTACATCCACTCTAGTGTCACGAGAAAGTCATTATTGTATCACAATGAAACACCTATAGTGCCACAGTAGAGAGTCACAATTGTGTCACAATAGAGCCACTAGAGGGCCACAATGGAGTCACTCTATAGTCACAAGAGAGCAACTAGCGTGTCACAATACAGCAGCTATAGTGTCACAAGGGAGCCACTGTATTCTCACAAGAGAGCAACTAGCGTGTCACAATACAGCAGCTATAGTGTCACAAGGGAGCCACTGTATTCTCACAAGAGAGCCACTCTAATGTCACATGTGAGCCACAAGTGTCACAATAGAGGTACTGAAGCTCCACAATGCAGCCACCACTGTGCCACAATAGTGCAGCTAGTGTAACAATAGAGCCACTCGAATGTCACAATTCAGCTACAATGGTGTCAAAATCGAGCCAATATTGTGTCACAAGAAAGCAAGTCTAGTTGCGCAAGAAAGAAACTCTAGTGGCACAAAAGAGCCACTAGCGCAACAATTAGATAGCCATTACAAAGCCACAATACAGCCACTATTGTGTCACAACAGTGCCGCCACTGAAACAATAGAGCCACTAGACTGTCAAAAGAGAAACACTGTTGTGTAACAACAGAGCCGCTAGGGTCATAATAGGGCCCATGCGGTGTCACAATACAGCTCCTTTATGTCACAATAGAGCCACCATGGTTTCACAATAGAACCACGTTAGTGTCACAGTAGAGCGACTAGTATCACAATAGAGCCACTCTACTGTCATCATAGAAACACCATTGTGTCCCAATTGAGCCGCTAGTGTCACAAGAGAGCCCAGAGACTGTCACTATGGAGCCCAGAGAGTGTCCCAATAGAGCCACTCTAATATCACTCTACATCACTAGGGTATCACAATAGAGTCCCTAGTGTCACAACAGTTCCACCCGAGTGTCCCAGCAGAGCCATTATTGTGTCACAATAGGGCCGCTCTAGGCTCACAATAGAGCCACTATACTGTCCCCATAGCACCACTAGAGTGTCACAATACTGCCACTGTAGTGTCACACTACATCCACTCTAGTGTCACAAGAAAGCCATTCTTCTGTCACAATGAAACAATTCTAGTGCCCCAGTAGAGCCACTATTGTGTCCTAATAGATCCACTATTGTGTCACAATAGAGCCACTAGAGGGTCACAATGGAGTCACTCTATTGTCACAAGAGAGCAACTAGAGTGTCACAATACAGCAGCTATAGTGTCACAATAGAGATGCTGTAGTGTCACACGTGAGCCACTGTAATCTCGCAAGAGAGCCACTCTAATGTCACAATAGAGCGACTAGTGTCACAATAGAGCCACTCTACTGTCAGAAACACCGTTGTGTCCCAATTGAGCCACTAGTGTCACAAGAGAGCCCAGAGAGTGTCACAATGGGGCCCCTAGAGTGACGTAAGAGAGCCACTTTAATATCACTGTCAAATCACAAAAGAGTCACTCGTGTCGCAACAGTTCCACTCAAGTGTCCCAGCAGAGCCATTATTGTTTCACAATCGAGCCACTCTAGGCTCACAATAGAGCCACTATGGGGTCACAATTGAGTCACTCTAGTGTCACAAGAGAGAAACTATAGTGTAACAATAGAGCAACTAGAGTGTCACAATACAGCAGCTATAGTGTCACAATCGAGATGCTGTAGTGTCACAAGTGAGCCACTCTAATCTCGCAAGAGAGCCACTCTAATGTCACAAGAGAGCCACTAGTGTCACAATAGAGCTACTCTAGCTTTACAATGTAGCAACCATTGTGCCACAATAGTGCCTGTCTTGGGTTAGGTTAGAGGGGTCAAAATCTAGGAAGTGATCTGGGCTGCAGGAATGCAGGAAGAAATACAACTTCCTTCTTGCGAGAGAGAGAGCCAATAATCAGGTAGTTTTAAGAATTGATAGGTAGGTAAACCAATTAAAAAGTTGGTCCGCTTTCAAGGAAAAAACCATATATAAGCAGAGACTCTCTGACGCTCTTCCTCTTTGGACCTGCTGCTGCTGTGTAGAGAGGAGCAGCTCCTGCTTCTCTCACTGGTGAGGCCCAAGCGCTTTCCTCCCCCCCCCCCCCCGCCTTTCCAAAGGAGAGATGGGGGGGGGAAGGGAGGTTTTTACGGCAGCCGTGCCGCTGCAGCCGGGCAGGCATGGGGGAGGAAACGATTGGAATTTTCAGCAAATCCAGCTCAGCCGGTGTGTCAGCTACACAAGAGGGAGAGCCGGGCCAGGCAAGGACTGGGCCGGACTCTATCTAGCTCGGGCCAGGCCCTGCCCTGTCACTCTGGGCCCAGATGGCCCCACCAGGCCGAGCCAGCTTGGCGGAGCTAGGCAATGACTCTTGAGAGCGTCTGGCATCTAGCTCGGACTTGTTCAAGCAGCTCGGCAAAGAGCACGTGATCTTTACACTGCTAGAGAGAGAGAGACAGAGATTAACTCTCTCTATGCTTGGACTAAACTCACAGACATCTATCTTTCCTCGCAGAGAGAGGAACGAGTGAGGACATCTACATAGTGCAGCGCAGAGACTTTGCAGTCAGTGAAGAAAGCAGAACTGATACCTAGAGGGAGGTGCATGAGAAGTTGCTTCAAAAGTGAAGCTGAAAACTCTTTTTTGGAGAATTATGGTTGGGGACTGAACTAATAAATTCTCTGTAATATATGAAGATATAGTTCAAAGGAGGATGTGAGGTTCTTATTGCAGCCAATGAACTGAAATACTTAAGTACAAACAAGTAAGTGTTGAAAAAGTACAGCTTGATGGGAAACTAGAACTAAGAGAGAGGAGAGGCTGTGACTCAGAGCCTTGGTCTCGGGGAGAATGTTAGAGAACTTGAGTTGTCAGGAGAACCTGTGCTGCTAAGCACAGAAGAAGGGATTTTCTTTGTTGCTGCAATTGAATTGGGCATCTTAAAACAGGTACTTTGTGGACTGTTCATAACCCACTTAAGTGGCTGTGGGAAGGCTACTGGTGTGAGAGAGATCTACCATTAAGTTGGACTTTACTCTGGGCGGCGGTTAATGGTGAGGTAGAAGACTCATAAAAACTGTACTTTTCTTACAGAAGATCTATGGTGTAAGTAAAAGAAATTTCTCTCCTTAAATGAACTGGAACAAGAGCTGTTTCTGAGGTGGTAAACTGACTAGAAGTCAAAGTGTTGTCTTTTGTATGTTGTCAAAGAGAATGAAATGGAGAGGTGGGGAAGGAGGGGTGGTCTGAAGAGTTTGTTCTGGTTTTTTTTTTCTTGAGGTTTTTTTTTTTTTCCCTTTGTCTTAGATATATAAATAAAACTTCTTTGTACTTTATAAAGTTTGAGCCTGCTTTGCCTACTCCTAATCCTTATCTCACAACAAGCAATCAAGTAAATTTAGGTAAGTGTGCTGGCATTTAGCCACAAACCTGAATAAGCAAACTAAAACCACGACAGTGCCGCTACTGTCACAATAGAGCCACTCTAATGTCACAATACAGCTACAATGGCGTCATAATACAGGCAAAATCACGTCCAAATAGAGCCACTATCATGTCCACATAGAGCCACTATCATGTCATCATGTCCACATAGAGCCACTATCATGCCACTCTAGGGTCACAGTACATCCACTATTGTGTCACAATACAGCCAGTATTGTGCCAAAAGAAAGAAAGTCTAGTGTCACAATAGAGCCATTAGTGCAACAATTAGACGGCCATTATACTGCCCCAATACAGCCA
>JAVTVJ010001175.1:0-32099 GCA_034509425.1 Eopsaltria australis | reverse complement strand
GCATATGCATGAGTTTACGTACGTAATCTTAACAGAACTTAATCCTTGCTATAACACACATAGCTATGTATAGTTGTAGTTAACTCTTATAAAATCTAGTTGTAATACTTAACTGTAACAGAACTTAACAAACCTAATAGCATTTAAACTTTAACAATATATTTATAAGTACTAATACACCAGGGGTGATCGCTTGGGATATGTTTGAAAACAGTGTTGCAAGCTGCAAGCACACAGATCCATCTTTTCTTTGCTCCATCTTCTCCGAGATCACTGTACTTCTAAGTTCAGCTGTAGGTATAAAACTCAAACACTCATTGAACCAAAGTAAAACAGGAAAAACAGTAAGAACAGATTACAATTCCAGTTATTAATTTCTATCTAGCAAGACAATTCCCATAATTAATTAACAAACAATACAAAGGTATACATTTCCTGACAAATTCTGCTATTAAGGCTTACCACTCTAAAACATGCAGGATTTTGCAGAATGAAAAAAAAATCAAGACAGAAATATTTGAAATCTTATTCTAATACTATCACTATAAGAAACAAACTGCTCAGTTATGCTCCAACAAGCAATCTTCTTGTCTTTTTATTTTTTTTTTATTTTTTTTTTTTGATAAAAGATACACTACTTAACTTTAACTCTCAAGAGTCCTTCAAGGAAAATCTAACTTAAACATTTCCTAATATATAGTCTGCAAGTTTGCACATGTTATTTATTCAAATGTTTCTTCTAGCTTATTAATCAGTTTACATTTCGCCCAAACTTCCTTATTCTGCTCGGCCTCGGCTGCGCTTTGGCACCGGCCTGTTAGGTGTACAATTCTGCTGCGTCCCCTCTGGATCAGTTCTGCCACGTTTTCAATCCTTTGTTTTTGCTGAATTGTTGCTGTGGGCTGGATGCTTGTAAACAGTCACTCCAGCACTCTCACTCTCTCCGTCCTCCCTTTCTCCCCCTTTTTCTTTTTGCACTGACTAAGTGCAAGTCTTGTAGCAACCTAGATTTCCCAGATTTCTTCTTGTTAACACAAATTCCACCAGTAAAATCAGCAGCAAGTATACGAGACAATATGAACAGTCTTTGATACTTGCAGAAAAAAACGACCTATTAAAAGTGCACCCAGGGTTTGACTCAGGAGCACCGGCGGTCGAGGGCGCAGGCGCAGAGAGTGCTGGGCCGGTACTGTTGGAGCACGGCGGGCGGCCGCGCTCTCCTTCCCGTTTTCCGGTGCCAGCAAGCGAGCTGCGCGCGGTCCCTGTGGCTAGGGAAAACTGTTGTTACTTAGTCGATGCTGGGAAAAGAGGTTCCTCGCTGCCCGCCCGGCGCACAGAAAAACCGTGGCTGTTGCCGCGCCGTGTCACCACCGCTGCCGGCTCCACAGCCTCCCACCCCCGGCGCACTGAGATGCCGCTGGAGCCGAGGGCAGGGGCCGCTGGGCAGGAGCCGCCGCTTACTGCAGCGGCCGCGGGGAGAAATCCGAAACCGCTGCGGGGGGGGGAGGGCGGGGGGACACCTTTCCCTGGAACTCTGGAAGCAGTGTTCTAGGAGATGCATCTGCAGCTAAAGAAGAAAAAAGGAGAGGTCCTGAAAGTTCTCAACGACTTTGAGGAGCAGTAACTTCCTCGGATTCAGATAGAGATGAATAAACAGAAAAGCGAGAAGGATTCAGTCAGCCATGATGGTCAGGAGCTGGAGGCTCTGTTCTCTGATGTCCAGCCACTGTTCCCAGGCAGCAATTTGCTCCTTCTGGCCATCTCCCCCCAATTCTGGGGGATGTGGCATGGGGGGGGCGCCGTCGGAGGCTCGCGGGTCGAGCTCTCTAACCTTTTAAATATGTAGAAATTTTTCCAGTACATCACTTTCATCACTTTTCTGTCCCTTTTTCCCTGACGGATTGTAGAAGCGAGTCCGATTGCAAAGCTGTTTTCACAGTCTCGGGGGTGGCTGTCCGGTTATCACTGAACATGTCTCACAGCGCCCTTTTAATTGTCTCTCAGCCGGGTATTTGAAAGGCCACTCTCGCTCTCAGGGTTAATCTACAGTCTCAAGTCCATTTTAGGAGATTCCGCATAGCGGAATTATCACAGTTCAATTCTCTCACAGAGATGATAAGTTAGAAGAGGTCCTGGACTGTCAGCTGTCCTTCATCTATCTCCATCCCTTCCGTCCTCTTCCCCAGACCTGAAGCACCGAGGTTCTCTGCCTAGGCGCGACCCTCCCGCCTCTGCGCTAAGGGCCTGCGTCTGGCAGGGGCTATCATTTCACCTCTTTTGTCTCCCATGGCAGTGACTATTTCTGCTATAAATGTCTGCATTCCCACCGGCACTCGGTTCATCTTTTTTAACATGACCTGAATGGAGGTGTCTGCGGGCAGCGTCTGCTGATTACAATTTTCTAAAACACACTGGCGTAACAGTGCCCCTTGCATCCACTGCAGCACCCCAGCTGTGATAGCCGCGGATACCCTATCATCCTGCAGGGACTCAAAGAGCACTGGAAACGCCGCTTCTCCTCGGCTTAAAGTTCTAACGTCCTGAGCTAGTTTTTCATCGCCCTCTTCCAAAGCTTTCTGTTCTACCTTCGCCCAGCTAATTCTGCGTCTCCCTTCCCCGCGCGAAACGGAGCAGCGCCCCCGCCTCCACCTCCACCCAGCGAGGGGGGGGGCGCGAGCGGCGGCTGGCGCGCCGGCGGCTGCTCCTGCCGAGAAGGGACACTGCTTCCTCGCACCGGGCGAGAAGGCATAGAATCGCCCGGGGTGGGGGGCAAAGCCGGCTGATCTTCCTCCTGGGGTTCGGCCGGTGCACAGGGGAGGGGCGGACACCCCTCCTCCGGCTCCGGCGGCGCGGGCGCCGGGGCGGCCGATTGCTCCGCGCAAACAGCGGCCGCCTCCGGGGCAACGCCGTGCTCGGGCGGCGAGCCGTGCACCCCCCGCAGCACACACCTCCCTACTGCCGGCAGGCTGGGCGTTTCGTTACCAATGCCGAGCATTCCCGGGATAGGGCGCTCACCTCCCGGAGTCCCCCCGCTCCCTTCCGTGATTCCTTCTAGTTTTGCCGTGGTTACGGCTGCAACTTTTTTCTCTGCCTGGTATCTTTGCAAACAGGTCGTTATCTCCCTCCAGGGCTTCCCAAGTTTCGCGCATGCTTTGTTGCTGTCTAGAATTCCCTCAAACAACTGATCCCCATATTTCCGCCATTCAGGCAGGTCAAAGATCGTATTAGGGTCCCTGAAGCAACCCTTTTCTACTCCTAACGTAACTAATCCTGTCACCTGTTTTAAGGTGTCTTTGCTAACTCCCCGCTTTTCCAAAAAGCGTGTTAATAAGTCTACGGCTACCTGCGAATCCATCTCCGTCCAGCTGGTTAACCTCTCCAGGCTGATCACTGTGGGCTCCGCGTCCCTCCGCGCCGGCCCCTCCGCGTCTTTCTGCGCCACGTCTATGCGCCGATCGCGATCGCCACGCAGCCTTTCCGAGTGTAGCCGTTCTCGGGCGGCGGACCCCTCTCCGAGGTCCAAGCGATCGGATCCCCCCTTCGCCGCGCAAAGGGTATAGATCTTCGCTCCCCGGTCGCTGCTACCGGTGCTTTCCCGATCCCGCCGGTCCGGTCCCGCGCGTCTTCGTCCCGCACGTCAGGGTCACCATTTGTCGGCGAGAGGAGCAAGACGACGAGCCAATGTGGTTCATAAATCAAGCTCGTTTATTGTCAGACAGTGCACATACTTATACTACCTTACGTGCTCAAAATATTATTCACTTACAGAAGTTTCACACGGGATTTTTCTCTAATCTAATTAAAACACAGACTGGTCTCAGAAGGCAATAACATCAACAGTTTCTTCTGCCAAGCTAATCTCTAGACACCTGCACCTTGTTTACAGCTCTCATGTCTCCCTTTCCCACAGTTGTTTTGAGAACAGCCTTGAGCAGAGGCCTAACACTTATCTATGGAGTCTGGGTTGCTCACTTATACCTTATGTCTGTGCAGCCAGAAATGGCCATTTCCCAACACTGCAAGCTAGCAGACTATGTATGTGGCACACAAATAGGTGAAAGTCAATATTTCTTAAGGCCTTTCTTCTTTGTGAGATCCTTTCCTTGATGCCTTACAAAAGGCTGACCTGAAACAGAAGCTGGACAGAGTTAAAAGAATAAAAGAAGTATTTATTAAAACAAGGTACACTTTGGGCCATGCAGGAGTCTCTCAGAGACTACACCCAAAAATGGACACCTAGCACGTGTTTTTGGACAGATATACCTTCGGTCCATCTGCATATCAGAAACCCATTGTCCAATTACAGTTTCGGGTCTTGAAGTCCCATCCCCAGCTTGTCCCCTTCTTCTCTTCGCTGCTGTCCATGGGTGTTTACATTTTGGGCTTTTGGAAAAAACAGTATGTCCTTGAAACTCCAGCCCAGAGAGAAATTGTTTCGTCTAAATGACAGTAACAGAACACTAGATGACAATTTATGGAGTTTTAGAGTCATATACTAGAGCAGTCCTGATTGTAAAAAGTGGGGACATTGGAAAAATGATTGTCCCGTGTTGAAGCAAAAGTCCCCAGTTCCCCAGCTCCCAATCGAACAAGGCTCGGGCTCATGCTCAGAATGATGGGAACCAAAGGCTTCTTCCCCAGCAGAGCCTTTGGTTATAGCCAAGCTGGGGTCAGATAACATCGAATTTTTGGTAGATACTGGAGCAGCATTTTCTGTATTAAATACCATGGAAGAGAAACTGTGTCAAAACACTGTACATGTTGTTGGGGCGACAGGGGTAAGCGAAACACAGCCTTTCTTCCAACCTTTAAAATTCAAATTGGGCAAACACTGAGTAACTCATCAATTCCTTTACATGCCTAACTCCCCTAAACCATTATTAGAGAGAGATTTACTAGAGAAATTAGAAGCAGAAATTAAATTCAAAAAGGGGAAGGGAATACAAGTTGTAATTCCTGAATCTAAATTTGTCAAAGTTGCTGCACTTTTCATACAGGACAAATGTGGTGAAATCCCCATTGAAGTTGAAAAAGCTGTCAATCCAATAGCATGGGCCAGTGATATCCCAGGAAGATCCAAACAAGCAGAGCCTGTGAGTATTACTCTCAAACCAGGAGCCACACCGGTAAAGCAAAAACAATACCCTTTGAAATTAGAAAGTCGTAAAGGATTGGCACCCATAATTGAAAAATTCCTCCAACATGGGTTATTAGTGCAATGTGAGTCCAGATTTAATACCCCCATACTTGCTATTAAGAAAGCAGATGGTAAGAACTATTGATTAGTTCAAGATCTGAGAGCAATTAACAGAATCACTGAAGACATACACCCTGTTGTGGCAAACCCATATACCCTTTTAACTGCACTGACAGACGAATTAGGGTGGTTTACTGTAATAGACCTGAAGGATGCCTTTTTCTGCATTCCTGTGCATAAAAACAGCCAAGAGCTTTTTGCTTTTGAGTGGGAGAATCCTGAGACAGGGAAGAAAAGTCAACTTACTTGGACCGTCTTGCCCCAGGGGTACAAGAACAGTCCCACAGTGTTTGGAAATCAGCTAGCAAAGGAACTAGAGGACTGGAAAAGACAGGAGCCTGAAGGGGTTATTCTTCAATATGTAGATGATATCCTGATTGCGGCTAAAACCAGAGATGACTGCATTAAATTTACCATCAGTTTATTAAACTTTTTGAGACTGAGTGGGTACAGAGTTTCTAAAGACAAAGCACAGATTGCCAAAGAAACAGTAATTTACTTGGGGCTCGAGATCTTTCGTGGACATCGACAGCTCAGCAAAGAACGGAAAGAAGCCATCTGTCAACTCCCAGAGCCCCGCACTGTGAGGGAGATGCAAGCTTTCCTAGGAATGGTAGGTTGGTGTCGTTTGTGGATAGCAAATTATGGACTGCTGGTAAAACCCCTATATGGAGCATTAAAAGCAGCTGAAAATGGAATAATCATATAGACAGAAAATACAAGGGCAGCTTTTAAACAGCTGAAACACTCCCTAATGTCAGCTCCAGCACTGGGATTGCCAGACTTAACTAAATCTTTTGAACTGTTTACTTATGAAAGATTGAATGTTGCTTTAGGGGTACTAGCTCAACGCCTCGGGAACCAACGGAGGGCTGTGGCTTACTTTTCCAAACAGCTAGACAATGTTGCCCAAGGGTGGCCAGGGTGTTTGAAAGCCGTGGCAGCTACTGTTGTCTTGATCCAAGAGGCCCGAAAACTCACCCTTGGACGGCACATTGTAGTGTATGTACCCCATGCTGTAGCAGCTGTGCTCGAGCAAAAGGGGGGACATTGGCTGTCCAGCAACCGGATGCTTAAATATCAATCATTGCTACTAGAACAGGATGATGTCACCTTGAAAACAACTTCTGTTGTTAATCCTGCCATGTTTCTGTCTTCCACATTAACTGACAATGTCCCTGAGCATGATTGTTTGCAGACAATAGAAGAGGTCGACTCCAGCCGAACAGATCTGAAGGATGTGCCCCTAGACAATCCAGACTGAGAGCTTTTTACAGATGGGAGCAGCTTTATGAGAAATGGTAAAAAGATGACAAGCTATGCAGTGACCACTCAAGACAAGGTAATTGAGGCGAAGGCCCTGCCAGCAGATGTGTCATCACAGAAAGCTGAGCTGATTGCACTGACAAGGGCCCTGGACCTGAGTGAAGGGAAGAAGGTAAATATATGGACCGACTCTAAATATGCATTTAGTGTCGTCCATGCCCTGGAGCCATCTGGAAAGAAAGAAGACTGCTGAACGCTCAAGGTAATCAAATTAAACACGCTGAAATAATACTTGCCCTCTTAGACAGCGTTAGAAAACCCACAGAAGTAGCTATTATGCACTGCAAGGGTCACCAGAAAGGGAAAACCACTCCAGAATTGGGAAATCGCTTTGCTGACAAAGCGGCAAAAAGAGTTGCAGAAAAAGGTATCCTTGCAATAATTCCCTAAAAGGAAGTTAACTTATCAGAGATCATCCCAAAGTATGATCAAGCAGATCAGAAGCTTATTAAATCTCTCAAGGCTGAGATCACAGAAGGTTGGTAGGCTGTCACACCAACAAACCAAGTTGTAGTCCCACCCCTGATTCTTCGAGAGCTAGCTCAGAGAGAACATGAAAACACACATTTTGGGACTGAAAACCTTCTAAAACATCTAAAAAAGGTAGTAATAGGAAGAGGAATGACTGAAATTGTACAAACAGTAGTAAGCAAATGTGAAGTTTGCTGCAAAAACAACCCTGATACAAGGAAAAGAGTTGTGTTAGGAGTAACAAAAGCAGGGGATCTTCCTGGAGATTACTGGCAAATAGATTTTGCTGAATTACCACGTAGAGAAGGATACCAGTACATACTGGTATTAGTTGACTCTTTTAGTGGATGGCCCGAAGCTTACCCTTGTCGCACTAACACAGCCAAAGAAGTGGTAAAGATTTTGCTCAATCATATAATTCCAAAGTTCGGGGTTCCCCTGGGAATGTCATCGGATAGGGAACCACACTTTGTTGCCACAGTAATTAAAGAAATCAGTCAGATTTTGGGAATTACTTGGGATCTGCATACACCTTATAGACCCCAAGCGAGTGGTAAAGTTGAATGTATGAATAGAACCCTTAAAACACAAATTAGTAAAATTTGTCAAGAAACATCTATGACATGGGTTCAGGCCTTGCCTATAGCTTTACTAAGGATCCGCATACAGCCAAGGCGGAGAGATAACATCAGTCCCTATGAAATACTTTATGACAGGCTATACCAGATTCCACACATTCCAGGTGAAATTCATATAAAAGGGAAACTTGATTTACAGAGATATCTAATGGCTTTAGGTTCCACTTTGCAGAAGCTCCAGAATTACATCGTGCTATCCAGACCCATCGGACTGGACACACCTGCACATCTTTTCCAACCTGGAGACTGAGTCTATATCAAGTGGTGGGACAATGAACCTCTACAAGCTAAGTAGAAAAGACCATTCCAAGTCCTGCTGACTACCCTCACTGCAGTCAAAGTCTCTGGCAAAGGACCCTGGATCCACTACTCCAGAGTCAAGAAAGCTTCTGCTCCTGAAACAACTGAGAAAACAAAGAATGATGCAGAAGAGAGCGTGATTTAAATAATGCTTCAGTGCTTAAAGAACTGCTCATAGTAATCATAGTCACAATTCTTCTATATCTACTGTTGTTAAATATTTACTGTTATTAAGTTTATATTATTAATAGATTATTAATCTAGATTATTAATGTAGATCATTAATAGATAGTAAGTATTTAGAATAGAGACTTGACAAGGTAGAGGCCTTGTCAAGCCTCTAAAAGGGGGGAAATGATGCCTTAGGTTTTAACTTCTTATTTTTCTACATCAGGACTGCTCTAGTATATGACTCTAAAACTCCATAAATTGTCATCTAGTGTTCTGTTACTGTCATTTAGACGAAACAATTTCTCTCTGGGCTGGAGTTTCAAGGACATACTGTTTTTTCCAAAAGCCCAAAATGTAAACACCCATGGACAGCAGCGAAGAGAAGAAGGGGACAAGCTGGGGATGGGACTTCAAGACCCGAAACTGTAATTGGACAATGGGTTTCTGATATGCAGATGGACCGAAGGTATATCTGTCCAAAAACATGTGCTAGGTGTCCATTTTTGGGTGTAGTCTCTGAGAGACTCCTGCATGGCCCAAAGTGTACCTTGTTTTAATAAATACTTCTTTTATTCTTTTAACTCTGTCCAGCTTCTGTTTCAGGTCAGCCTTTTGTAAGGCATCAAGAGTTTCCTGAAAATTCTCACAGATTTACTGTAGTTTAGTAGATAAGTTTTGTTAACATCTAAACACAACCTTTTTTATTAATATAGTCTTTTGTCATGTGCTACAAGCAGGCTCTAAATTCCAGAAGACCAACTAGTTTCCTTGCTCACTGGACATTCAATCCTTCCTTTTGCTTTTAACTCTGTATCAGTCAGGCACGGAACGCCAGTTACTCAACTCCATCAGGTTAATCCTGGGTTCTGCTCAGAACACATACAAACTGTGGAGGCCACGAGCTGGTCTTTTGGCCCTGCAATACCTGACCCTCAGGCGGTGGTCGAGTACCCCTGAGACATGTTGAAACAAGCCAGGAAAATGATGAAGTTGAAGCTTGCAGCCAGAGAATGAACCAGGAACAGAATGCTGAAACTTGCAAGTGTGGACAAAACTGAAAACTCATGATTAACCACAAAAAAAGCCATGGCACTTTTCACAGTATAAAACTAATGTTGTAAAAATAAGCTTTGGCATTGCTTGCTCGATACTGTTCTTGTCACGTCTGCCTGTCTCAACTGTGAAAACAAACCTACTCATTCAACATTAAACAAAATAGATTTAGTGCGACTTCCACAGAACTGCAACTTTTGGGAGGGACCTCTGGAGGTCATCTAGTCTAAGACCCACCCCACTCCATCCAAAAAAAGCAGGTTCACCTGGAGCAGGTTGCACGTGATTGTGTCCAGGTGGGTTTTAATTATCTCCAGAGAAGGAGTCTTCATAACTCCTCTTGTCTTTTAATTAAAGCAAGTACACTCCTACAGCAAAACACACTCCAAAGAATCCAAAACTGCTCTGGCTAAGCAGCACCTAGACACCTCACAGTTCTCGGTGTTGAAGGTTAGATTTAGTTCTTTTCCTCAGGAATTTTTTCTCCCATGGGTTACTTGGACACAAATGACTGAGCTAATTACCGAGTACTTAAGAGAAACAAAGCACAAGGCTAGAGCTTTTCTCCTTGGCAGGGTGCGGCAGAATTGCCCCTCATGGAAGCAGGGCTTGATCCCGTGAGATTGTGAGAGACTGAAAAGCAGGGGCAGGGGGGAGGTCACTCGCTCTCTTGCTCGAGACCCTCGGAGCGGGAGGTCGAACCTGCTGTCTGCTGAACCCACGGCCCCCTGAGAAGCCAGCACGGAAATGCCGGTCTGTCTTCTGTGAGTCTTTTCCTCTCTGCCCATCAGGAGCTGCCTGCCACCAGCCTGTCTCTCCCCCCGCTCCTCCTCGCCGCTCCGAGTTTCTTCGCTACATTGTAGCGGGGTTTACCCCTGCACGTCGGGACCTCTTGCCGTCCCAGCTCCCTGTGTCCAGGGATCCTGCTGTGGCACCAACACCAGCTGCCCCCCCACCCCGAGGGTCTGTGGAGCAAGAGCTCTCCTCCATGCCTCCCTGCTTCGGGCAGCTGCCATTGCCGTGTGCTACCTGAGCTCATGCCGGAGCGCCCCCTGCAGCCGCCAAGGATTCATCACACCCAGAGCGCCCCCTGCAGCCACTGGGGAATCATCACACCCAGAGCGCCCCCTGCAGCCACCGGGGAATCACAACACCCAGAGCGCCCCTGCAGCCACCAGGTAATCATCACACCCAGAGCGCCCCCTGCAGGCTGTGACTGGAACTGCACCAAAGGAAAAAGGTGCCTGAAGCCGAGCAGGCTGCCACTGAGTTTCTGGTTCTGTTTGTTGGTTAACATTATAGTTGTTGTTATTTGTTATCCTTGTTTTAGATATTAGTAAAGAACTGTTATTCCTATTCCCATATCTTTGCCTGAGAGCCTCTTGATTTCAAATTTATAATAATTCAGAGGGAGAGGGGTTACAGTTTCCCATTCAAAGAGAGGCTCCTGCCTTCCTTAACAGACACCTGTCCTTCAAACCAGGACAGATTTTGGCGCCCAACGTGGGGCACGAGGGCATCGAGGGGAAGAAGGATAACAGTTCTTGAGTAACGCAGTTTTTGTGTGCTGGATATAGGAACCTCATTAGGTTGCACCATGTGGTCTAGCTTATTCCGGTTCGTATGGCAAGTGGTCACAGCTGTTTCTCTCCCATTTGCAGCCCCATATCTAAACATGGGCCCTATAACTAAGGCTACAGTGGCTGTTTTACAGTTTGTGTCATGGGTCAATAAGGTGAGGAATTCATGGATTTTCAACTTCCTCTGGAAAGCAGGCATGTGGATTCACAGCTACCACACATGATTGACATGTTTTCAGGGTTACTTTAATAATGGTACCTACTGCGAGGAAGTGACACCAAAAGAAATGTTCTCACAACCCTTCACCCAGCTCTTTGGGCCTATCCCGTCAATCTTTGAGGGGTTCAATTCTTCTCTAAATGCGAATGATACCATAAAGTGGCTGGTGTTGCTGATAGGCTTGCTCTATTTAGCATTCAGGGATAAAGGAGGTCTGACTTGGATAACCACCCTGACACCTACCTGTCCTGGGTTAGGCCAGAGGGGTAAAAATCTAGGAAGTGATCTGTGCTGCAGGAAGGAATACAACTTCCTTCCTGCGAGAGAGGGCCAATAATCAGGTAGTTTTAAGAATTGATAGGTAGGTAAACCAATTAAAAAGTTGGTCAGCCTTCAAGGAAAAAACCATATATAAGCAGAGACTCTCTAAAGCTCTTCCTCTTTGGACCTGCTGCTGCTGTGTAGACAGGAGCAGCTCCTGCTTCTCTCGCTGGTAAGGCCCCCCCCCACCTCCTTCCGAAGGAGGGATGGGGGGGTGGGAAAGGGAGGTTTTATGGCAGCCGTGCCGCTGCAGCCGGGCAGGCATGGGGGAGGAAATGATTGGAATTTTCAGCAGATCCAGCTCAGCCAGTGTGTCAGCTACACGAGAGAGAGAGCCGGGCCAGGCAAGGACCAGGCCGGACTCCATCCAGCTCGGGCCAGGCCCTGCCCTGTCACCCCGGGCCCAGATGGCCCCACCAGGCCGAGCCAGCTTGGCAGAGCCAGGCAGAGAGACTCTTGAGAGCGTCTGGCATCCAGCTCAGACCTGTTCAAACAACCTGGCAAAGAGCACGTGATCCTCACACTGCCGGAGAGAGAGAAAGACAGAGATTAACTCTCTCCATGCCTGGACTAAACTCACAGACACCCATCCTTCCTCGCAGAGAGAGGAACGAGTGAGGACATCGACATAGTGCAGCACAGAGACTTTACAGTCAGTGAGGAAAGCAGAACTGATACTTACAAAGAGGTGCATAGGAAGTTGCTTCAAGAGTGAAGCTGAAAACTCTTTTGGAGAACCATAGTTAAGGACTGAGCTAATAAATTCTCTGTAATATATGAAGATAGAGTCCAAAGGGGGATGTGAGGTTCTTATTACAGCCAATGAACTGAAATACCTAAGTACAGACAAGTAAGTGTTGAAAAAGTACAGCCTGATGAGAAACTAGAACCAAGAGAGAGGAGAGGCTGTGACCCAGAGCCCTGGTCCCGGGGAGAATGCTAGAGAACCTGAGTTGTCAGGAGAACCTGTGTTGCTAAGCACAGAAGAAAGGATTTTCTTTGTTGCTGCAATTGAACTGGGCATCCTTAAAACAGGTACCCCATAGACTGTTCATAACCCACCCGAGTGGCTGTGGGAAGGCTGCTAGTGTGAGAGGGATCCACCATTAAGCTAGACTTTGCTCCAGGCGGCGGCTAATGGTGAGGCAGAAGACCCATAAAAACTGTATTTTTCTTACAGAAAATCCATGGTGTAAGCAAAAGAAACTTCTCTCCCTAAATAAACTGGAACAGGAGCTGTTTCTGAAGTGATAAACTGACTAGAAGTCAAAGTGTTGTCTTTTGTATGTTGTCAGAGAGAATGAAATAGAGAGGTGGGGAAGGAGGGGTGGTCTGAGGAGTTTGTTCTGGTTTTTCTTGAGTTTTTTTTTTCTTTTCCCTTTGTCTTAGATATATTAATAAAACTTCTTTGTACTTTATAAAGTTTGAGCCTGCTTTGCCTACTCCTAATCCTCATCTCACAACAAGCAAACAAGTAAATTTAAGGAAGTGTGCTAGCATTTAGCCACAAACCTGAAAAGGCGAACTGAAACCACTACACTACCTCAAACAATAGAGATGAGGCCTCAGTACCTTACATAGCCCCAGAGACTAGAGACACCATCCCAGAACCTGACATTGCCCCAGACACTAGAGATGCTGCTACAGAGTCTAACCCAGCCCCATAACCCACCTCAGAAGCAACCCACCCGGATTGGGTGGGAGTCCTGGTGAAGGAGATGCGCGAGATGGGCCAAGTGCTGAAGGAATACACTTGCCCAGCTGGTGGGAAACCCTTCCCCTACCCCAAAGAGGGAGAGCCTAATGGGGCAGCAGGGGAACCCAGGGACGTTATAACCGCTCAGGCTCCAGTCAGATCAGAAGGGCAGCCACAGCCAGTAGCAGTTGCCCCTGTGGAAAAGAGGAAGACTAAGGTGAAACCAGAGCAGCCAGTGAGTAATGATGGGGAAGCAGGACCCTCTCAACCAGTAGGGAGGCCAAGGATTGAAATCACTACCGAGTCCCTGGGGTATGACAGTCTCTGTAATCTATGAAAAGACATTGTGCGACAGGGTCATGAGGCTTTTACAACCTGGTTACTTCAGGTCTGGGACCTTATGGGTATGGGCGTGCAGCTGGATAGTATTGAGGCAAGGCAGCTGGGACCCTTGTCCCACGACTCAGGGGTTGATCAGGTATTCGGAAGAGACGACGGGCCCCTGTCTCTCTGGGAATGGCTTTTAATAAGCGTAAGAGAGAGGTTTGTCAACAGGGAGAGAATGCAAGTGTACCGTCATAGAAGACCATAGAAGACTCTTGAGGAGGGAATCCAAAAGCTGAGGGAAGTGGCAGTATTGGAAGTACTCTTTGAGAGGGATAGACAACATGATAATGACCCCAACAAGGTCAAGTGTACAGAGCAAATGTTGTGGAATCTATCAAAGCTAGGGCCCTCCCAATACACCGTCTTCATTGCAACAATTAATGCTGATGACAACCGAGAGACAGTGGGCTCCATAGCCACCAAACTCAGGAATTATGATAGTATGATCAGTGGCCCAATGCAGGCTCAGGTCTCTGCTGTGGTCAAAGACCTCAGAGAAGAGATGATGAGGGAGGTGAGGGAGGAGATGAGGATGATGAGTGCGGCACCAGTGTGAGTCACAAGCACCAAAGTCAGAGCCCAGCGCCCCCCAGCCAGGGAGAGAGGGTACACCCCACGATCTGAGCTGTGGTTCTTCCTGTGTGACCACGGAGAAGACATGAGGAAGTGGGATAAGAAACCCACTGCTACCCTGGCAGCACGGGTACAGCAACTCAAGGAGGGAAATACTAACCGAGGCGGGGGGCCTACTAAAGTAAAAGTAGCCTCAGCCTCCTGTGACCATGATGCCAGATATTACAGAAGGGAGGACGATCTGTCGGAACCCCTCGAGGGGACCTCTACTATGTATGCCCAGGAAAGAAATGATAACCAGGGCTAGAGGGGCCCTACCTCTAGCCAGGAAGAGGCACGGGAAAACCGGGTCTTTTGGACAGTGTGGATCCGATGGCCCGGCACATCAGAACCACAAAAATATGAAGCGTTAGTTGATACTGGTGCGCAGTGTACCTCAATTCCATCGAGACGTGGGGGCGGAACCTGTTTCTATTGCCAGGGGTACAGGGAGATCGCAACAATTAACTTTCTTGGAAGCCGAAGTGAGCCTGACCAGGAAAGAGTGGCAGAAACACCCCATTGTGACTGGTCCAGAGGCCCCGTGTATTCTAGGCATAGACTTCCTCCGGAATGGCTATTACAAAAACCCAAAGGGACTCAGGTGGGCTTTCAGAATAGCGACTGTGGAGGCAGAGGGCATCAGGCAACTGAACACCTTGCCTGGACTATCAGAAAATCCAAATGCAGTTGGACTCCTGAGAGTAAAAGAGCAACAAGTGCCAATTGCCACCTCGACAGTGCACCGCCGGCAGTACCGGACGAATCGAGACGCCGTGATCCCCATCCACAAGATGATCCGCGACCTGGAAAGCCAAAGAGTGGTCAGTAAAGCCCACTCACCCTTCAACAGCCCCATCTGGCCTGTGCACAAGTCTGACGGGGAATGGAGATTGACTGTGGACTATCGTGGCTTGAATGAAGTGACTCCACCGCTGAGAGCTGCCGTGCCGAACATACTGGAGCTCCAGTACGAGCTGGAATCCAAGGCAGCAAAATGGTATGCCACCATTGACATTGCCAATGCGTTCTTCTCCATCCCTCTGGCAGCAGAGTGCAGGCCCCAGTTTGCCTTCACCTAGAGAGGTGTGCAATATACCTGGAATCGGCTACCTCAGGGGTGGAGGAACAGCCCCACGATCTGCCATGGACTGATCCAGGCTGCACTAGAAAAGGGTGAGGCTCCAGAGCATCTCCAATACATCGATGACATCATTGTGTGGGGGAACACGGCAGCAGAGGTATTTGAGAAAAAAGAGAAGATCATCATGATCCTCCTGGAAGCCGGTTTTGCCATCAAGAAGAGCAAAGTCAAGGGACCTGCTCGAGAGATCCAGTTCCTGGGGGTAAAAAAGCACGACGGACGGTGCCAGATTCCCACTGAGGTCATCAATAAGATCACTGCGATGTCTCCGCCAACTAACAAAAAGGAAATGCAAGCTTTCCTAGAGGCCATAGGCTTTTGGAGGATGCACATTCCAGAGTACAGCCAGATTATGAGCCCTCTCTACCTGGTTACCCGCAAGAAACACGATTTCCACTGGGGCCCTGAACAGCAACAAGCGTTTGCCCAGATGAAGCAAGAGATTGCTCACACGGTAGCGCTTGGCCCAGTAAGGATGGGACCAGAGGTGAGGAATGTGCTTTACTCTGTAGCCGGGAACAATGGCTTGTCCTGGAGCCTTTGGCAGAAAGTGCCTGGAGAGACTCGAGGCCCACCGCTGGGATTCTGGAGCCGGAGTTACAGAGGGTCTGAAGCCAACTACACCCCCACAGAGAAGGAAATCCTGGCCGCCTATGAAGGAGTTCAAGCCGCCTCGGAAGTAATCGGCACTGAAGCACAACTCCTCCTGGCACCCTGACTACCAGTGCTGGGGTGGATGTTTAAAGGAAAGGCTCCCTCTACCCACCACACCACTGACGCCACATAGAGTAAGTAGATCGCACTTATCACACAGCACGCCCGCATTGGAAATCCGAACTGCCCTGGGATCCTGAAAAAATTACGAACTGGCCAGAAGGTGAGAGCTTTAGTCTCACTGATAAAGAAGAGCAAGAACAAGTGACCCGGGCTGAGGAAGCTCCACCATACAATCAACTGCTAGATGAAGAAAAGTGCTACGCCCTTTTTACTGATGGTTCCTGTCGCATCATAGGAATGAACCGGAAGTGGAAAGCAGCTGTGTGGAGCCCCATGCGACAGGTTGCAGAAGCCACTGAAGGAGAGGGTGGGTCGAGCCAATTTGCTGAACTCAAAGCCGTTCAGCTGGCCCTGGACATTGCTGAGAGAGAGAAGTTGCCAAAGCTCTACCTCTACACCGATTTGTGGATGGTAGCCAATGCTCTATGGGGTTGGCTGAAAAGGTGGAAAAAGGCCAACTGGTAGCGTAGAGGAAAGCCAATCTGGGCAGCTGATGAATGGAAAGACATTGCCACTCGGGTAGAGAAGCTACCTGTAAAGGCCTGCCATGTAGATGCCCATGTCCCTAAGAGCCAAGCTAACGAAGAACACCAGAACAACAAGCAGGTAGATCACGCCGCAAAGATAGAGGTGGCACAGATAGATTTAGACTGGCAACACAAAGGAGAGTTGTTCCTAGCCCGATGGGCCCATGATGCCTCAGGCCACCAGGGCAGAGATGCCACCTATAAGTAGGCACGAGTCCGAGGAGTAGACCTAACCATGGACAGTATCTCCCAAGTGATCCATAATTGTGAGATGTGCGCCGCAATCAAACAAGCCAAGCGAGTGAAGCCTCTTTGGTATGGTGGACGGTGGTCCAAATACAAGTATGGGGAGGCTTGGCAGATTGATTACATCACGCTGCCCCAGACCTGCCAAGGCAAGTGCTACGTTCTCACAATGGTAGAAGCCACCACAAAATAGCTAGAGACCTACCCTGTGCCTCATGCCACTGCCCGGAACACCATCCTGGGCCTCGAAAAACAGGTCCTTTAGAGACATAGTACCCCTGAGATAAATGAATCCGACAATAGGACTCATTTCAAAAATATCCTTATAAACACCTGGGCTAGGGAACATGGCATCGAGTGGGTGTACCATATCCCTTATCATGCACCAGCAGCTGGGAAAGTTGAACGGTACAATGGCCTGCTCAAAACCACCTTGAAAGCACTGGGTGGGGAGACGTTCAAGAACTGGGAGACTAATTTGGCAAAGGCCACATGTTTAGTGAACACCCGAGGTTCCTCCAACCGGGCCGGGCCTGCCCACTCTGACCCCTCGCGAACAACAGATGGAGATAAAGTTCCAGTAGTACACATGAGAGGTATGCTGGGAAAGACTGTTTGGGTTAACTCTGCCTCAAGTAAAGACAATCCCATCCAGGGGGTTGTCTTTGCTCAGAGACCAGGCTGCACCTGGTGAGTGATGCAAAGGGATGGAGAGACCCGATGCATACCTCAAGGAGATCTTGTTTTAGGGTGAACTACTTATGACACTGTGCTTGTATCTGTATCTGCATGTATGTATATATCTCGAAGGTTTAAATTTGATCTAAGGTGTTTGCATGGGAAAAAAATTCGGAGTAGAGAATGTTGAAGGTTAGATTTAGTTCTTTTCCTCAGGAATTTTTTCTCCCATGGGTTACTTGGACACAAATGACTGAGCTAATTACCGAGTACTTAAGAGAAACAAAGCACAAGGCTAGAGCTTTTCTCCTTGGCAGGGTGCGGCAGAATTGCCCCTCATGGAAGCAGGGCTTGACAACGTGAGATTCTGAGAGACTGAAAAGCAAGGGCAGGGGGGAGGTCACTCGCTCTCTTGCTCGAGACCCTCGGAGCCAGATGGTTGGAGCTGCTGTCTGCTGAACCCACGGCCCCCTGAGAAGCCAGCACGGAACTGCCTGTCTGTCTGCTGTGAGTCTTTTCCTCTCTGCCCATCGGGAGCTGCCTGCCACCAGCCTGTCTCTCCCCCCGCTCCTCCTCGCTGCTCCGAGTTTTTCGCTACATTGTAGCGGGGTTTACCCCTTCACGTCGGGACCTCTTGCCGTCCCAGTTCCCTGGGTCCGAGGATCCTGCTGTGGATTCGACACCAGCTGCCCCCCCCCGAGGGTCGGTGGAGCAAGAGCTCTCCTCCATCCCTCCGTGCCTCGGGCAGCCGCCATTGCCGTGTGCCGTGTGCTACCTGAGCTCACGCCGGAGTGCCCCCTGCAGCCGCTGGGGAATCATCACACCCAGAGCGCCTCCTGCAGCCACTGGGGAATCATCACACCCAGAGTGCCCCTGCAGCCATCGGGAATCACCACACCCAGAGCGCCCCTGCAGCCACCGGAGAATCACCACACCCAGAGCGCCCCTGCAGCCACCAGGGACTCATCACACCCAGAGTGCCCCCTGCAGGCTGTGACTGGAACTGCATTAAAGGGAAAAGGTGCCTGAAGCCAAGCAGGCTGCCACTGAGTTTCTGGTTCTGTTTGTTGGTTAACGTTATAGTTGTTGCTATTTGTTATCCTTGTTTTAGATATTAGTAAAGAACTGTTATTCCTATTCCCATATCTTTGCCTGAGAGCCTCTTGATTTCAAATTTATAATAATTCGGAGGGAGAGGGGTTACAGTTTCCCATTCCAAGGGAGGCTCCTGCCTTCCTTAACAGACACCTGTCCTTCAAACCAGGACACTCAGGGAAAGGGAAAGTACATTAAACAAGTTCCTTTCTTTAAGCCCAAACCATCATTTCAAAATAGCCAGACACCCTCATGAGGGCTTGAGCCACACAGAACCATCCAGCACAACAGACCATCAGCGATGTGGCTTCAGCTGTCACACATTTGCTGTTATAACGAGCAGGAAGAGGGAGGGAAGAAGCAAAGCATTAAGAGCTGTAGTGACTTGCAGCATCACTCAGCGCCCATCCTGACACACAGCCCCAGGCTCATTCAGGTGGAGCAGGCACCCATCTGAGGATTCACCTGCCAGCCACACCACCACAACGACCTCCATAGCAGGAGCCACTTCCAACAGCCAGGCAGAGCAGGAATGTGCCTGGCAGCAAATGCCAGCACACACAGAACTCCAGGTGATCCAGCCTGGCCTTGGCTTTGTTACCGTGAGAGGAACAATGTGAGGAACCATTTTCTTTGTGGCCTTTCCCTGTCCTTAAGACTTTCATCTTCTGGATAAAAGTATATCTTGAGAACTCTCCAGAAGTGTGATGTTTATTAAAGAGAAATACTAACATTTTTTAACAAGCCAAGTGATTTACATGCAAGAGATTAGTAATTTACTGTGAAATGGAATAGAACATATAAATACATCTTTTCACAAAAAGAGAAAATTGATTCAAGTACACTGGTGTTACAAAGAAGCTATAAAGAACTGTGCTACAAAATAAGAGCTGCTAGACACAAAAATGCCATTTGATTAAATTTTTTCATTATGCTCTTAGTACTTTTTCTTTCAGCAGGCTTTATTTATACAGCCATGCAGCATTTAAATTATTTTTTTTGCACTGGAACCTTAATTCAGATCAAAGTGATTTAAAAAGCTTAAGTTTTCTTCTCCTTTAATTATAAAAATGTAAGACATCAGAAGTTTAATTACAAATAATTGGTTAAAAAAGGAAACCTTTCTTCTGCAACTAATGTTAATTTTGCCAGAGCAACCCTCTTTTCTTTCTTAAAAAAAAAGAAAAAAATCCCCACAAACAAAATGACCTTTAAAAGTTTCCTCAAGTACAACTTAAACTGTTTGAAGAAAATGAAACACACACTGAAAATTCATGGAATTTATTACAAGGAAATGATTGTTATAATTCAAGATTTTGCAGTAAGGAAGTACATACATAGATGCATACCATACCTAGAAGTATCTTCCCAGGAACTATACAGTGTTTCTTTTTGGCATGGGAGCTGGAAGGAGGCTTGGAAAGCCAAAGAAAGGAGAGCAGAATGGGAGCAACCTTGCTAGAGACTCATGAACCAAACTTCCAAACCAAGCTCCAGAAATTATTTCAGAGAGTTGTCCAAGATGATTCACCAACTAAATAGTGGCACCAACAAGGTCAGATGGGCCAACACAGAGAGGCTTAATCCAGGATATAAATATTCTTCTCATTTTAGTGGTATCTAGAGTGCTGATGTATAACACACAAAATAAGGTTTGTTACGATCCTGCCTCAAATGTGAGTAATTTCTTCATCTTCTTACTAAAATAATAAAACAATCAACACTGTTGCCACACTAAGTAGTAATATCAAATAAATACAGTATCAAATGCAAGAGAAGGCATGACAGCACCTTCACAAAACTGTTCGAAATGAAAGGATAAAACGAGGCACAGTGTTCCTTCAAATTTATTTTTATTTGAAAATAAAAAATCTATTTTTAAAAAGCATATGAAGCATGAAAAATTACTATAGAGCAGAAGGTTCATAACCTACAGAACAACAGCTACAAGTTCCACCCACAGAGTCACACTTGACACAATGTGGGTTCCTTCTACTTCAGTAAGAGAAATCCAGTGTTACCTGGAAACAGGAAACTTAGGAAAGTTACTCTAATGGCCAGAAGTGACTGCAGGCATCTCATCTGAATTTCCAACTGGACCTAGTCCTCTGCTCAAAGTATCCCAGTACAAGTCCCCTGAAACAAAGGAGCCAGCCAAACATAACTGATTCTGACCCAGGAAAGTTGACAGGCTGTAAAACGAAGCTAAGAACATTCCAATGTTTCCAAAGTGCTACAATATCACAGACTAAAAATACCAACAGGATCAGTCTGCAGAAGAGAAACTACTAAATAGCCTGTAGTGCTTCAAAAGGAAGATTTTTAAGTGTATTATTTAATGTGCTGCTTTGCACTTTGGGCAGCAAGATCCTCACACATCTTTTCAAAGATCCACATCCACCACTGAAAACACACTGAAAACAATATCAAACTATACACACACACAAAAGACTTGGAGAAACCAAAGTCAAAGTCACAGAAGTGGCAGACTTCTGAAATGAATTCCCACTTCAATATTTCCTGGGAGAGACCTGAAACAAATCAGTCATTTGCAAAAAAGAAAAATCAAATTATCCTGGATTAAGAATTCCAGTTCTCCCCAATTTGCCTCCGAGATGTTGGTTATTACTTTATAATCCAATGAATTGCATGTTTCAAAGCAAAGTGTCTACTAAAAGCCTGTCAAGTGTATAGGCACTAATGTAGTAAAGAACTTCAATTCAACAACTCACAACCTCACAGCAGGTTGAACCCTGAGCATGCTACAAAAGACCTCTGGGAAACACCCTGGGGTAAAATGCAGGCACGGGGAATTATAGAAACACACATGGCTCCAAAAGCAGCCACACACTGAACATTTACAATTTAAATGACAATGGGACAAGACCTCCTCTGCCTACCTTCTAGAGGCAACTTCAGCAGACCAATCTTTTCTTCACACAAGCTGGTTTCTTCCTGAAGTCTTTCATCTCCTGTTGAAATCTGGATGAAGACATATCAAGGGGCTCAAGCAAACAGTTTTGTGCTGGTTGGCTGGATCTCAGGACTTGGTTTTAACCATGATATTCCACAATAAAGGGTTTGGCCGACCCCTATCTACAGACAGGTTTTTATTTTCCTTAATTCTTAAAGATCTTTATAATGGACAACATCCAATGACTCAGGGATTTCTCCTCCTCCCCGCACTAAGTAATTATGTCACCTTAGAACTGCTCCAAATATCAACCTTAGGAGACTGTTTTTGGTGGAAGGGTATTTCTCAATGCTTTATTCATACACTGGAACTCCATGCTGGCTTTTTTAGTACCAAAGTAAATAACCATTACCAGCTTCAATAGTTGCTGAGAAAACATAAAAGCTATTTTAAAAGCATCAATTGAGAAATATTCCTGCATAGAAATTGGAGGTTGGATGCTGCAAAGGCACTCCTGATGCATCACAACACTGGAAGCCCGTGCACTTAGCCAGGCACCGCCTCCTAAATAAAAGTACCTGATTCACAGAGAGCCATACGACTTTGAGCTACATTCCCTTGTACCAGAGGGAGAGAAAAATCTTAGACAAGCAGTTAACTCAAGTTACACTTAGAGCAGGCAGCCAAGCAATTGGAAACACTACGTACAGAAATGAAATGCTATCTCTAAATTGGGGCTGCAGATAAACACTTGTGGTGTATCTTTTAGTTAGGTATTTGAGAGTGTTCAGAGTGGTTTCCCACCTAAGCACCGGCTGCAGGTCATTCTACAGCAATGATGGGGAAGTGGCACACTGGAGTCTGGCTCCTGGGCCCAGCTTCCAATTATTAACTGCTCTATGTAAAAAGCCTCAGAGGTGAGAAGATTGGACAGAGACCTAGGAAGGGCATTGGCTGCTGTTGAGTGAGTTTGTTTCCATGACAATTTTCGTCACTGAACAGTGACCCTGTTTCAAGAGTTCAAGTCCTTTTTTAGGATTTAAGTATGCAAATTACCAAGATGCATGAAAATAGCATCCAGGCACTGGCAGGGACTTCACAGCAATAGTTCTGCTACCAATTACTGCGTTGTTCCCCAAACACAAATAGGACTAGCCGACTAAAACATGTAGGAGCTAAAAATCACACAATCCTCTCATCAGCAAAACAGCCTAGAGTAATACTAAATTCAGAAACACCCATCCTGGACACAGGATTCCAAATTCAGAAAAACCTGTCCTCCCTTGAACCCCAGGTCAGAGGTCAGGGCAGGGCTTTTTGGGTCTGCTGAAAAGTTGGTGAATAATAGGGGATTCCACAGACCAGTTCAGTCATCTAGAAACAATGGTTTGTACCATGAAATAGAAAACCCACGTTCAATTATCTGTCAGTCTCTGGCTTCCTGGGCCAGCTGGGACTGGGAAAGTTGCTGAGGCCAATGTGCTTAAATCCTGGAGAGAAGGAAATGACCTGAGGGAGTCAACAGTGACCCCAGCAAATATATTAAGAAGCCTTTGTGGCAGACTAATGGTAAGCCTGTCCAGCTCTCTGTTGGAAGAAAGATGCCATAAAAGGCAGGGCCTCAAATTTTGGTATACAGAAGAATTCTGCTATTTAATATAATGATAGTATATACACCCACAGTGTGTTTACACTGATTCTTAACAGTTTTTGAAGCATTAATATGGGCCACTTGAATAAACCATTGGACAAAAAAATCAAAATAATTAAGATATAAAAGACAAAACATCTCATGCTGAAAGCACAGTATCTCCAATAAAACAAAAAGCAATTTAAAAAATTAAGAGATAAAGGAAATAAGGGACATGAAGACAGTAAAAAAGTATTATTTACCTCCAACTGAAACCTGCCACTATTCTTGAAAAATTTCCTCATGAAGCCACTAGGACAATAAAGACTAACAGAGTAATTCACAGTGTCCTAGGGAACACAAGGATTATTATTCAAGGAAGTCACTTTTACTTTTTCTCTCTCTCAAAGCTTAACGAGGCCAGGAATGGTCAGTGAAGCATCATCAATGAACCTTTCCCAGTTACAGAGTGTTGGAGTTTGGATCTAGGTTTCTTGGGGTTTGGTTTTTTTTTTTTTCCTCAGGAACTTTTCTCCCATGGGTTGCTAAGAGACTAATGACTGGGCTAATGGCTGAGTACATAAGAGAACAAAGCACAGGGCTAGAGCCTTTCTCCTCGGCAGAGCAGGGCAGAATCCCTCTCGTGGAAGCAGGGACAACCCGAGATTTTGGAGACTGAAAAAGCAAGGGCGGGGGGGAGGTCACTCTCTTGCTCGGGACCCTCGGAGCCGGACGGTTGGAGCTGTTGTCTGCTGAACCCACGGCCCCTGAGAAGCCAGCATGGAGCTGCTGGTCTTTCTGCTGTGAGTTTTTGTCTCTACCCCCATCAGGAGCTGCCTGCCACCAGCCTGCCTCTCCCCCACTCCTCCACGCCGCTCCGAGTTTTTCGCTACATTGTAACTGTTTCCCCCTGCACGCCGGGACCTCTTGCCATCCCAGCTCCCTGTGTCCGGGGATCCTGCTGTGGCACCGACACCAGCCGCCCCCAAGGGTCTGTGAAAGAAAGGCTCTCCTCCATCCCTCTCTGCCTTGGGCAGCCGCCATTGCCGTGTGCTACCTGAGCTCACGCCGGAGTGCCCCCTGCAGCCACCGTGGAATCATCACACCCAGAGCACCCCCTTCAGGCTGTGACTGGAACTGCACCAAAGGGAAAAGGTGCCTGAAGCCGAGCAGGCTGCCACTGGGTTTCTGGTTCTGTTTGTTGGTTAACACCATAGTTGTTGTTATTTGTTAGCTTTGTTTTAGATATTAGTAAAGAACTGTTATTCCTATTCCCATATCTTTGCCTGAGGGCCTCTTGATTTCAAATTTATAATAATTCGGAGGGAGAGGGGTTACAGTTTCCCATTCCAAGGGAGGCTCCTGCCTTCCTTAACAGACACCTGTCTTTCAAACCAAGACACAGAGGCTGGGGCACAAAATTTTATCAGCTTCAAACAGTTTGATTTACCAGTCTTCCTTTTCCTTGAAGTAAAACAGAGATTGATAGATTACTTGATCTTTGGCTGCTGCCCCAGTGATCCAGCTTGTTTCTTTGTTTCACAATCAGCTGTCATACACACACAGCAGCAACACTGTGGTAGCCTGAAGCATCCTCTGAAGATAGAGCCAAGTGCATTTCACTGCCTTTGGAGATGTCTGTCATAAGCCACTCACAGGTCCACAAAATATTTCAACTGTCCTGAAGTAGCAAACTGAGCAGTAATGTTGACATGTTAAGTAATATTTAGGATGCCATTCCAAAGAAACACTTTCCTCTGACTCGAGTTTCATTCACCAGCAGGCTAGCCTTTGGGGAAAAATGGTTTAATATGGAGCTCTGCAGAGGGTGAAACTGGGAAAGAAACTGCAAAATTTACACACTCTTAATAGGGAGGGACTGCTTGCGCAAAAAAATAACACATCTTAAAGTTGGCATGAGCATCCTGAGACAAGATAAGAACCTGATCAAGCAGATGTGAAATGAAATCCTACTGCCATCCTGACTTAAACAACCTACCCACAGAACAAGCTCCCACTCTAAAGGATCATCGGGAGAGTTTATATGATCAGTCACCCCAAGTGAGAAAGCAGAGGGAGTCAAAGGTTGCCAAACCCAAAGGCAAACAATAAGCTTTCACAATCAAGAGAAATTCCAAAATTTATTTTAAAACTTTCAGCATAAAGTTCAGGTCTCCAGATAAAATGCCTCCACCTTTCAAATAACCATTACAGACAAAAATTAGGGTTAAAAGAACAGAGAAGGAAATGGGCATTTTAAAAAGGTTTCTTTTCCAGAAAAACAGACAGTTATCCCAAAATCTGAGTAAAGCCTATAAAACATTTAGAAATAAAAATTTTTAAAAATCTAACATAAAACACTGGCCCAAAGAACAGATCCACCTTTACATAAGTAATAATAACACTAAGCATCTCTGCCTTCAGATTTAGTCTGTTTCTCCAACTTCGTTTTTGGAGCAACTCTCACCAGAGGTTGCCAGCAGTCTTGCATCAGTTTCAGCATCAAATATTTCAGCTAAAGAAAGAAACTCCATAAACAACAAAGTCTGATTCAGTCAACTTCCAGATGAGGGAAGCAAAGGAGCTCTAATTCATCACTTGCAGCTATCAGATGGTTAACAAATTGCGATGAGATACTTCTGAGCCTTTCAGTGACTTTCACTCTGGCAAACTTAAGGGATTCAGAAGTGCAGCTGGAATACATATGGAAGATGTTGGAGAAAGTTGATCATTTGAATTTGTAACTCCATTGTGTGCTGGAAGAACTTCCTGCAGATGAGGCGCATCCTGTCAGTGACTCAGGGAGACTCTCTGTCTGCTAACAGGCATGAATTTATTCTCTGAACAAGCTACCAGAAGTGACATGCTTTATGTTAGTGTTACATATGCATCAAGAATCTTAAAATAAAGCCTGTGGGGCCATAATTTCTGTTTTGCTTTCTAAAATCTCTATACTACAGCATCTCAAATGGAAAACAAAAAAAATAAAAACACCCACTGATATTTTGATGAAACTAAGTTTTCACATTTTGATCAAAGTGTTTCATTCAACATATTTTTTTATGCAGCAACCATTTTTAAATCAAAAGCCAAATACATATTTAGGTTATGTTCAGCAGTTAAAAAAGAACTGGCATTAATAGAATATTATTGTGCCAGGTTCATCCCATTAGATAATCAGTTACTGGTTCACTTGGTTAATACTCAGCTACCACACAAATTCAACTACAAACCTTTATTACACAGTCTAAGTCAATCAGGCATCTTCTCCGAGTTACCTTTATTCCTTTATGAATATGTTAAAGCTCCTGTTTCATGTAAAAATTATCTTTATGGAGGTTTGAAATTAGCATTCAGAAGATGGAACAGACAGGACAAAGGGAAAACACTATAGAGAAAGCACACAAGTCCCTGTCTCCCCATCACCAACCTCACTCCTGGAATTCAGAAGATTGCAGCTACCTGTAAACTGGAGCTACTAAAAGCTACTGGAGAGGTCCACTTGGAGCTGAAAAACTGAGAAGACGACAAAAAGGGGCCACAAAAATCACAGATGTAAATTAATAATCAAATATACACACACAACAAGGAGACAGATGGCAAGTAATTTTCCCCAGTGCACTTACACTTGTTCTTCTAGTGCATGTATTTGGGTCACTTGCTAGATTAAATCTCACATGGCAGACCCAACAGAGGTACTGTCAAATGTGTATGGGCTCGGCCTGTTTTAAAATGATGCAAGTCTGACACTACAGGGTGAAAACATTTAAATGGATTTTTTCAATGCAGTCTGGAATATTGCCCAGCAACTTTGAAACAGGGCTGATGGATATTTTCTACCATCAGCAAGGCTGCCCCATTCAGGCCTGCTAAATAAAATGCAGTGTAAGCTAGAGAAAGTTGGTCTGTGCTACCAAATTTCACGGAAGAGCCCTACACAGACAAATCCATATGCATTTTCCAGAACACCGATTTTTTCAATGTGTCAGTGAGACAATACATCACTCAAGGTTAAAGCTCCCTACCATACTCTCCCTAAAATATGCCTTTCTTCTGAGATTTAGAAGAAAGGACCACCTCAATAGAGGAGTTGCTTTTGCCATGTTCACTGTAACAATGCATGACCTCAGATATCCAGAGCACTAAATCTTCCCCACCCCAGCAATAAACCTGTCTTAGCACAGGCCACATGAAGGACAACAGCTTCAGTGTAAGGCACCTGCAGGTCAAATTGCCAGGTGGGCTGGTGAGGCTTAAATGGCAGGCAAAAATAGTGATGCCTATGTGTAAGCCTAATTGCCGGTAGATACTAGCACAAAACAAAATGTGTGTGCAGAGATTAGCCCCCCTTAATGTGGCAAGAAGCTGGATTTAACATGGTGCAACAAGCAAGATCTTCAACACATCTGCAGGAATGGAAATTGCATTTCTCTCTACCCTGTTACCAGTTTCAAGATTATTTTGCTTAACAATAAATAAACCTTTATTAACAAGCAATGTGAGCTACTGTGGCATTAAATATTTCCCCCCCCCCCCCCCTCCTCGTTCTTCTCTTGTTTTGGGTTGTCGCATGCCACATTTAGCTTCAAATAAATAAGTAAAAAGAGGGGAAAATACATCTATTTGCTCCTAGCTGAACAAGGAGGTTTTGAGCTGGGGAGGTGAAACTCTCAGTAATAATCTACACACATAACTAGGAAATATCACAGCTGTCTGTAAGAATTACAGTGGCAGGGACAAGGGTGGAAAAAGCTTGTGTTTTCTAGGTCTACATCTACAGAACAAAAAAAGAACCAAGGAAAAAACCAACAATGTTGCCTCTTTACACTGGCTCTTGTGTTTAGAAACTGACAACTGACACTTTCATTCAAAGTAATCAATAAGTCAACTGCCCAAAAATATCGGGATTGCACTGATTATGTGCAATATATTTGCTTAGCCTGAAAGAAACAAGTTAGGCAGACTAATGACAAAAAGTAAGAACATGTACATTTGCTCACTCAACTTCCTCAGGCTTAAAATTCATGCTATTTCAGTTTAAGTGGGTAAAGGGTGGGAAACAAAATACTGAATCCTTTGACAGAGAGTCAAAGCCCAGACTAAAAGCAAGTTTGTGATATCACTGTCCATACAGTATTTAGTTTGGTGCCATGCTGCTGCTAAAATATTAAGTTTTACCATTGGAAAATTGATTTTGCTATAAGAAGTTTTATGATGCCACTTAATCTTGCCCAACCTACATAAAAAATACAGACAGCAATTACAGACACCCTTTATGTATTAAGTTTGATCACTATATTAAAAAGAGAACAGCGTGATGTAATTTCAATATAATAGCAAAGGAAGTAGAAAAAAGCCATGGCAATATGCTGCCCTCCTGAAACAAGACATTGCTGGTTCCCAGCTTAAATGCACAATCTTGGTTCAGGTAAAGTTCATGATCCATCTCCCACATGGAGGGCTGTGTCCTGTAGCTCCAGTGTCGACCTCCTTTTCTACTGCTACATTTCAAGCTGGCTCCTGCAAGGCAGCAAGATTCTGTGATTACAGTTAAAAGAATACTTTGGGTCTGAGAGCCTGCCTCTTTGAATAGATAACCCTTTCTAGTTCAACAATTACTAGCACAAAACAGCCCTTTCTGCCTTGTCCCTTCCAGTGCTGCAATTGAAAAACATCCTAATTAGATGATCCCACATACAGAAATGCCATTAACTGGCTTTCACAGCACTCTAGTCAATGCCTAAATCCTAGCCACAATGATGAGAAGTACTTTATTTAGTTAGGAGGCAAACACATGAACAAAGCAGTCTTTTAAAACACCTTTTAAACAGTCTGGGATTAGTACTAGCAAAATCAGTGTGATTATCTTTTCCACACTTTCAGAGATGACACTCAAATACCACCTTTTTCTAACTGCATTAAACCACACTCAGGCAAGATCAAGAGTAACCTTGACCTCCACATCAACAGCACCAGAAAGTACTTCATATTGCTTTCCACGCCTAGCCCATTTGAACTGGCCTGCAGGACAGGCTTTTAAGTTTGTGCTTAAACAACCCAGTTTTGCCCAAACATTGCAACATATGCTATGTAGGGATATGTAAATATTCCACAACTCCTGCAGTTCTTAACTATAATAAGCAGGTTTAAAATAGCGTCACTGTATCAAAATATTCACTACTTCCTATCGATCCACCTCAGACCTCACATTTCAGGGCAACAGCAGACTTTCCTCTTTTATTGTTTATGAATGATGCTTCAAAACTTTAAAATAGATTTAAGAAAAATCATTGTAGAAAATTGGAGGACTCACAGAAACCTAAATCAAATTAATCGCTCACAAGGCTTCAAGTACATGTAAATGACCTGGAGGGCTGAAGCCTGAATTGTCACATTCTGCAGCCAACTGTTCCCAGCCAGAGACCTATACCAGGACTAACACCTGGCATTTGCTTCCAGCATAATAGGTTTAATAGCAGCAAGCCTTGAAAACGGGGGGAGTATTCTGAAAGCAGTGACAGATCTTAAACACGGCAGATGCACTGTAACACCGCTCAAGGGAAGAAAATTCCAAGTTTAGTAACTAATTACTCCAGGACAGGCAGGTTGTTTTCCCAAGGCAAATGCCTAATCAAAGGCACATCTGACCCTTTCGCATCCCATCGGCGCGCCGGGAAGTTCAACTCATCCAGCAAACATCTTCCTGATCAGGCACATCTCTCATCCCGCCTCACCGTGCTTCCTCGCGTTCCTGCTCTAACACCAAAGGCTCCAAGGCACCAGCCCTGCCTGACAGCTGCTCAGGAAGTTCGCTGGCACCGCGAACCCTCCGCTCACACGCACACCCGGGGCACTCCTCGCTCCCTCCCACACAGGCAGCCCCGCACGCGTAGCCAGCTGCCAGCTCCCGCAGGATTCCGGCCGCGCTGCCGGGACGGGACGGGGCCGGGCCCGCCGGAGCTTCCTGCCCGCCCGCCCGCCCGCCCCCGGGGCAGACGGTCTCTGGCCACAGAGGAGAGAGGCTGATGAAACGCTGTCAAAGTCAATCCCGACTCACTTTTTGGATGGTTTAATTCCAATGGAGCATGAATCACCCCAGGACAGTTAATAAGTTTAGCCAAGCGTACTGTTCTCCCTAATAATACATTATAATTATGCATCTGTTTTAAATGCGAGCAAATTAAGTCACCGGAAAAGGCACAAATCGGAATTTCCCCCGACTAAGAACAGCGCCTTTCCGCAGCTCCGACGGGCAGGTACGGCCAGGAGAGGAGCAGGTGGGCAGCCCAAGCCAGCCCAGCATCGCTCCCCGCCGGCGGGGCTCCGCTCCCCGCGGCCGCCCAGCGCAGCCCGGCAGCGGACGGCAACTTCCCGCGGGAGCTCGGTCCCGGCGGAGCGGGGGGATGGCATGGGAGGCGGCCGGGGGCCCCACTGACACCGCGCATGAGGGACCAGGCCAGGACACGCCAACTTGGAACGGTGGGTCCCCTCCCGCTGCGTGGGGCTGGAGAGGACCGAGTCCGAGCTGTCAAAGCCCCCGGAGCGGAAGGTGCCGCCGCGGCCACCCGGAGCCCCGGAGCCACCGGGACCCTCCGGCGCCGCCCCGGGCACCACGAGGGGGGCGGCCAAAGCTCCGCTCCCGACAGGTGAGCAGCCCCCAACCCAAACACCCAGTCCCGCCGCTCCCCGCCCTACCTGTCATCGTAGCAGAAGTCGGCACTCAGGGTGTTGAGGTACAGGGCGAGCCCCAAGGCGCTGCTCAACAACTCCGCGATCATCTCTCCGCCTGCCGCCGCCGCTCTCGCACCGGGGCAGCCCCCTGCCCTGCCCGGCCTCCCGCGCCAGCCCCGCCGCACCTGCCCCCCGCGCCCCCCGGCACCGCGGGGCGCCGCTCCGCGCTCCGCCGGCGGCCACAGCCTGATGGCGTCCCCCGCTCCGCCGCCCCTACCCCATGGCAGCGGGGCGATCGGCGGCGAGAGCGCAGCTGGGCTCAGCGGAGCGGGGCTGAGCGGAGCGGGGCGGGGCGGGGCGCAGCTCCGGCTCCCGCCTTCTACCCGCGGCACCCCAGCGCTGCCGCAGTTCTGTTCCCGGCCCGCGCCCCCCTCACCGCCGAGCCGAACGCTGCCGCCAAAGCTCTGGGAGCGCCCGCGTGGGGCGCCCAAGGCTCCTAGCGCGCCTGCGTGCGGGTCCGCCTCGCCCCGCCCCGGCGGTGAGCCCGCGCTGCTCCGGCACCAGGGGCTTGGGCTGGGCCATGTCCCGCTGCCAGCCGGGCACAATCAGGGCTTGTTTTCCTTCCCTTTTTCTCCTTTCCCATTCTGTTTTCTCTTTGACTTATTTTTCTATCCTCTTTGTGCCGTATTCTCTCTTTTAAGATGCTGTTTCTTTCTTGTCATTTTTCTTTCCTCTTAGTTTCTTTTCCTTTCTTTTCCCTTTTTCTGTGTTCCCTTTTTCTCTTCTTCCTTTTCCCGTCTTTATTTTCCTTGTTTTCCTGTTTCCCTTTTCCCCCCCTTTTCTTCTTTTTACTCAGCCCTGCAGAATAAGTCAGATTAGTAGGAAAGAGAAGGGATATACCATTGGGGGTGGGATGCCAGAGCAGGACGCTCCACACTTGCCCACAGCCTGTGATTTCCCTCTCTATCAGTGTGAACATCCACGGGGAGCTCTTAGCTCAGCTTACAGTTAAGCAAAATCACTGAAACAAGGCAGAGGGGATCGAAAACAAAGACACCCCAAGGGAAGGAGTGCTGCAAGCTGGTGCTCCCTCAGGACAGCCCCAAAACTGCTGCCCACGAGAGGAAGGGTGGTGTCTTAGGTTACAATGGTATGTATTCTATCACCATCTTCGTGGGATGCTGGGGGCCGGACGTGGCAGTGTTCCTGATGGCCGCAGAACGGTTTGCTAATGGGCCTGTCGTTAGGGCCAGGCGTGGCAGTGTTCCTGATGGCTGCAGAATGGTTTGCTAATGGGCCAGTCGTTGGGGCCGGATGGGCACTTTACTCACCCCAAACATTGCAGATAGTGGCTCATCATCCCATTGTGAGATGCCCCGCCCAGG
>JAVTVJ010001174.1:0-79880 GCA_034509425.1 Eopsaltria australis | reverse complement strand
ATCGACAATAACCATCTGCTGGACACCAATGGACAAAAGAAGATATTGGAGTCTCCAAAGAAACTGCGCATGCTCTAAAAAGGCAGACCCAAGGAGGAGCCATGCTAAGGAGTACCTGGAAAATGTAAAATAGTTTGGAGAAAAGTTTGAATATGTATACTTGTCTATGAATATGTAACAGGCTGATGCAATAAGAAAAGTATATAAACAGAGTTTCTCACCATGTCAGACATGCTCTTGGCTCCGTGCCAAGGATTCCCAGCATCACCTGGATGTTTTAACCTTTTACCCTATACCTTGTCCCTTATTGTCCTTTTATTAAACCTTTAAATTTTAACAGGAGACTGGACCTCGTTTTTAACACACGTTCAGTTTCACTTTCTATAACTTGCTCTTAAGCTGTTAGCTCTAGCAGTTGTTGTAGCTTGTAGAAAAGTAGTTCTCAAGGACAGGACACTTTTTTCTGGCTGTTTTTCCTCTTTATGAGTAAAGATGGGTTGTATATCTTCTAAAATGCTGGGAACGGAGGAGGCAGGCATGGTGGCTATAGTGGCACCGGATTTGCGTGCGGGCGCGGGGGGGTCACAACCCCCGCCGCTGCCATCCCCGCCTGTGCGGTTGGGGGCAGGGGACAGAGGCGCTCTGCCGCCCCTCCCCTAGCCCCCCCCCCCGCCGCAGGCTTTGCGGCTGCAGCCGGCTCCTCCACCGACCCCTCCCCCGCCTGCTCCGGGGGCGGGGGCGGGTCCTACCCTGCCTCTAGCAACAGCAGGGGAGGGAGCGGAGGCGGACTGGGAACCGCCTCCAGCCCGGCCCGAGGGCGGGCACAGGGGCGGGATGGAGGTAGGCTGGCTGCCGCCTCCTGAGCACTCCGGGGGCAGGAGTAGGAGCAGGGCGGAGGTGGGCTGGCCGCCCCATGACCGCCCCATGACCGCCCCAGGGGCGGCAGCAGGAACCGAGCAGAGGCGGTCTGGCAAACGCCTCCTGACCCAGCCAGAGCCTGGGATGGGAGGGGACACCTGCGATTTCAACTTCGACGCTCTTCCAGCATCGGAGGGCGGGGCAAGGCTACTCCGACCAGAGCCCGGTGGGAAGTTTCTGACCCAAACGACTTTTCCAGAACTGGGGACAAAGAGAACCAACCGAAATTCCCTCTCCGCCGCTTTGCCAGTGTTGTGATTAAAAGTGAATGGGATGATTTCGGTATAGACAGTCCCCGGGAGGAGGGTGGTAGGAAAAAGGCAAAGATGGCCCAAGAAGCCAGGGGAACTGACAGTCCAAATACTGGATGTACGAGATCAAAAGATGAAGGGGGAAGGGCCTGTGTTCAAAGTACCGCTGAGACAGGCTGTGGAAAATCAGGGAGTGATTTATGTAAAGGCACCGTTCTCCCTCAGAGAGCTACAGCTGTGGAAAGACTCAGCTAGGAAATACAGTGACAACCCAGAGAAAGTAGCCTGGAACGTATACCAGAATAGGGATTCAGCACATAAAGACAAACACAATAAGCCCTACCACAAGCAAAATCGTGATAAGGGAAGATCAGCCAACACACCAAAAAAGAGACTCCGTTTTCCTCTAGCTGAGGATAAATGTGCCATCTGCAAGCAGCTGGGGAGTGATGATGTTGAATTTCTAGTTTATACAGGGGTGATATATTCTGTGTTAAATACTTCCAGATGTAAACTGAGCCAAGAAACTGTGGATGTGGACAGAGCCACCGGGGTAAGTGAGTCAAGGCCTTTTTTCCAACCTTTAAAATTTAAATTGGAGAAGCACTGGGTGACTCACCAGTTCCTGTATATGCCAAATTCACCAATGCTATTATTGGGCAGAAAATTATTAGAAAAATTAGAGGTGGAAATTAAGTTTTCCAAAGATGGGGGGGTGAAAGTTCTAACTCCTGAATCTAAATTTGTCAAAGCAGCTGCTGTTCTGATACAGGAATGCCATGGGGAAATTCCCAAAGAAATTGAAGATGCTGTCAGTTCTGTATTATGGGCCAGTAATATCCCTGGGAGATCCAAAAGAGCTGAACCTGTGAGTATTTCACTCAAAGTAAGAGCTATACTGGTAAGGCAAATTGTTTTAGATCTCAAGGATGCCTTTTCCTGCATTCCTGTGCACAAGAATAGCCAAGAAATCTTTGCTTTTGAGTGGGAAAATCCTGCAACAGGGAAGAAGACCCAGTTCACCGAGACACTTTTACCACAGAAATTCAAAAACAACCTAACAGTATTTGGAAACCAGCTGGCAGAGGAACTGAAGGACTGGAGGAGACTGGAGCCAGGAGTTGTCGTTCTTCAGTATGTTGTCGACATCCTAGTGGTGACCAGAACGCGAGATGAGTGTATCCAGCTAATCGTAAGTCTGTTGAACTTTTTGGGCCAGAGTGGTTATCAAGTCTCAGAAGAGAAGGTCCAGGTTGCCAGGGAAACAGTAGTTTACCGGAGGCTGGAAAAATTTCTGTGGACATTGACAGCTCAGCAAAGAACAGAAAGAAGCCATCTGTTGTGGTAGATAGGGACAGGCGGACGGAAGATCTCGCGATGTGACGGAAAGCAGAGAGCAGCATGGAATCTTCCTCCCTTCATTCCTGCATGATAAGAGATCACCCAAAGTATGCAACACCTCCTAACCCCAGTAGTTTTCCACTCCTTACTAACCCTAGCTATCCCACCGTCCCCTTTCTGACGTAGTGAAGCCCCCTAGACTATTTAACCTCATGAGATAAGATAATAAACGCCATTTGACCATCCACCACATTGGTGTCTGTGAGTCCATGGCCCGAGTGGCTCGGGTGAGGCCGGGCTGCCGTGCTGTCGTTCTTGAACAAGGTCGCCTGCCTTCATAGCAGAAGGCAACATAGTGGTGCCGAAACCCGGGAGGAAGAAGAGCTCGGGCAACGGGATTCACCTGGACAAGAGGCAGCGGACGTAGCAGCCAAGCTGACTTCTGGTGGGGGAGACATCCCCAAGGACCCGCGGTTACTATGGAAACCGTTGCAAAGGTCGTGAGTCTACTTTATAAGCAGTGGGGTATTAAGTGTAAGCTCAAGGATTTTTATATTGCTATTGCAAAACTCCTGGAGCTTGGGGCGATTGAGCGTCCACTAGAAATATTACACCCAGAGGTGTGGGAGAAATGTACCAATGTTTTAGCAGAGGACACAAAGTCCTCGAGCAGCGGAAAAAGTCTCAAAGCGTGGGGGAAAGTAGAAACGGCTTTACGCCAAGCGCTGGAACAACAGGAGACTTGGAAAGCTGCACGTGCATGTTTATTAGCTACTCCTAAGCTGGGGGTGGGAGCAATGACACAGACAGACTCCGAGACCGGTCTATCTGAGAGCGGGGGTTCGCGGGGACCGGGCGCGCTTCCCTCCTCCCCGGACCCGAATCCAAATGCCCCGGGGCCCCCAGAAAAACTCCCGACCCTTCCGCCGAGCCCGCCGGATCCACCCCCTGCCGCGGAAACTTCCCAAACGTCCGCGGTTTCCCCATCCGTCCCTCTGCCGCCGGTTAGCGATCCAACGCTGGAAGCACAGCAATCCGCGCGATCTTTTTGGGAGGGATTGGCAACCGAAGCCAGGGAAACCGAGAGAGCAGCTAGAGAGGGAGCGCGGGTCAATCCCCCTCCCCCGCCCTATGCAGTTCAAAATGGCGCGGGCGACCAAGGAGATGGGCGGGGCCAGGGTTTCAGCGGCGGGAACGAACAAAGATTGCGGGTGCTCGCTGCTGCGCATGCGTGGGAAGAGAGAGCTACAAACGCGCGGGCACGGGAGAGCGGCAGAGAGCGCATGCCCAGTCAAGAGCCGTGCTCAATGCCATTATCATTTAAAGGAGAGCCCTCCCCTTACGAGAGGCAGGGCAAGCCCAGGGGGCGGGACTGGCACCACCCCCGGGGGGAGGAGCGGGGTCGGAGCCGCGAGAAAAGGCACGGAATCCCGGGAGTGCTCTGGCAGTCGACTTCCGGCTCTGAGTCCGACAACAGCTCCGCTAGCTCTGCTGAGTTATCGGAAACTGACAGGGACACAGAGTCAGAAGAAGCAGAGCTATCACAATTTGAAATGAAAACGAATAAAGTTTTAAATTACGCCGGAAAGCAATCACAATACAAATTCACCGACTGGGGAAAGATAAAAATAGCTTGTGCAGAATGGGTGCCCTCAGCTACAGTCCATGCTTTCCCGGTGAGAACCACGGGGCAAAACGGAAACCAACAACAAGTATATGACCCAATAAACCCCAAAGATATACAAACGATTGTCAAAGCAATCTCAGAAAAGGGGATGGATTCCATCATTGTTTCTACTCTCATAGATGGCCTTTTTAGCAATGAGAACCTGCTCCCCTTTGATATTAGACAAATAGGTCGCATGATTTTTGATGGGGCAGGAATGATTGTTTTTAAACAGGAATGGACAGACAATTGTATGAACCTATTAGCCCAGTCCTCTGGGGCGGGGCAACCACTGCATGGCTCGAGCTTGTCCAGGCTGACAGGGAAACATGATGAGATGATTACACCTCAGCAGCAAGCTGCACAATTGCGAGCTGAGGAAGTCAGGGCCACAACCCGAGCTGCCAGAGAAGCCATTTGTGCTGCATCTCGTGTGGTAGCTAAGCCTTCACCGTCGTCCACCATAAAGCAAACAGAAAGTGAAAGCTTCACAGAGTTTGTGGACCGCCTACAGGCAGCAGTAGACGCTTCTACCCTGCCTGCGGCGGCAAAAGGACCCGTTGTAGCAGACTGCTTGCGGCAACAAAGTAACACTATTACCAAAGAAATCTTGCGCTCCGTTCCAATTGGAGCCAGCCTGGCTGATATGATCAAACATGTAGTTAGGGAAGAACAGCTAACCCCTTTTCAGGCTGCCATACGTGATCTAACTAGTGCAATGGCATGCTTCAAATGTGGACAGGCAGGCCACATCGCAACAGGCTGTCCCCACAAATCCCAGCCTCCCCCGGTGGGGCCTCCATCTCAAGCGCGCGTGAGAGGGCTCTGTTGGGGCTGCGGGAAGAAGGGACACCTCGCTAAGGAATGCAGATCCTGACCCCGGGGAAACGGGAGGGGGAGGGGGCGTGCGGGCCGCACCCAGCCTCCTCCCGTTGCGAATGCAAGGCGGCCCATCTATGCCAACCCCCAGTGGGGTGGGGGGCCCTCATTCCCTATGCCCCCGCAGGAGACAGCCAGTCCTGCACCCACACAAACGGTGCAAATGCAGAGTTTCACAGCACCACCAGCAGCACCATTGCACCCACCACAGCCACAAGCCGTACTTGTGCCACAGGGCCAGCAGGGGGCGCCCCAGAGCGGAACCCCTGGGTGGCCCTGGCCATGAAAGTAGGGAAAGAGCCCCTGATAGTGTGGGGAACATGCCGCCTCTATGGCAGTCAGGATCCCCACGTCATAGGGCTTCAGTTTTGGGCAGACACGGGTTCAGACTGTACAATTATTCCCCAAGCACATTGGCCACAACATTGGCAATTTACAGAAGTCCCCCCAGTGAATGGTGTGGGAGGGCCATCCCGGGCGTGGAAAAGCACCCAGTTGGTAGCCATAACACTTCACACAAAAAAGGGACCAGAACAGACAGTGGCAATCTACCCCTACATTCTACAGAACTCTCCACCTTTGATAGGAAGAGACATCCTTGCTCTGTTAGGAGTCAGGATGACAAATTTACCATGAGGGCCACTGCAGTTCATCCACCGCTGCCAATTAAATTGACTTGGAAATCATCAGAAATTGTATACGTGGAGCAGTGGCCCCTGTCAGAGCCTCGAATGGCAGCCTTGCTGGAACTGGTTGACCGCGAACTACAAAAGGGTCATATAGAACCCTCCATCAGCCCGTGGAACACCCCTGTATTTGTAATCCCCAAAAAGTCTAGAGAAAGTTACCGCCTCATCCATGACCTGAGAGAAGTAAATAAGACAGCCAGACCCATGGGCCCAGTTCAGACACTGCTGCCCATGAACTCAGCTATCCCCGAAGGCCAGCCATGCGCAGTGCTGGACATTAAAGACTGTTTCTTTTCCATACCTCTGCACCCTGAAGACAAAGAACGTTTTGCTTTCTCTGTCATGTTCCCAAATGGCAATAGACCCAACCTTCGCTTTCAATGGAAAGTATTACCTCAAGGGTTCGTGGACAGTCCCTCCATATGCCAGATCACCGTGGACAAAGCACTGACGCCAGTCCGACACTCCTATCCCGCTGCAACCATCATCCAATACATGGATGACATCCTCGTCGCTGCACCATCAGCAAGCCAAGTGGATCACTTAGTGTCCACAATCACGGAGACTCTCCAAGCAAACGGCTTCGAGATCATGAGCGCGAAGATCAAGAAAGGACCCTGCGTGACCTTCCTGGGAGTAGGAATCACAAGCTCCTACGTGACACCCCCTAAGGTGAAGGTCCGCCGAGACATCAAGACGCTCCATGACGTGCAGCGCCTCGTGGGATCCCTGCAGTGGCTCCGTAACATCGTCCTGATTCCTCCCGAGATCATGGACCCCTTGCATGAGCTCCTGAAAGGCAAGCACCCTTGGGAACCCAAACAACTAACGCCACAAGCAGCGAGCTCTCTTGACTTCATCGAGCATCAGATGTCCACCAGCACCCTTGCCAGATGGAACCCAAGCATGCGGCTTGATTTATACGTCCACTTTACACCGAAGGGAGGAGTGGGAGCACTAGCCCAAGGGCCTTCAGAGAAGTCCCGGCCGATCCAGTGGATAGTCCTTGGAAAACCGGCTCGTGCATTCTCCCCAGGAATCGAATGCATCGCCAACCTCATCACGAAGGGCAGGAAACTTGCCTTGAGACACCTTCCTTTCCGCAAGCAGCCGATCACAGAATCAACCACGACACAGGAGCACCTAGCCCTTGCTCTCACAGGCTTCGCAGGAGAAATCTCCTACTCCGCCAAAACACCTTGGACCCAGCTACTGACCACTGTGGAAATAGACGTGCCACCGAAGGTTGCGGACCGACCGCTGCCAGGACCGACGGTCTTCACAGATGCTTCCTCCACAACTTCTACCGCAGTGGCGGTGTGGCAGACGGGAGAACAGTGGCACTGCATCAAAGCACGTGACCCCACACTGTCAGTGCAACAGCTGGAGGCAACAGCAGTGGTCTTGGTGTGTGGACTCTTCCAAGAAGAACACCTCAACATCGTAACAGACTCTATATTCATGGCAAGGCTCTGCCTGGCCATGTCAGGACCAGGTGTGTCAACATCTGCAGCAGCTCTAATGCTGGAAGAAGCACTCTCCTCGCGACAGGGCACCGTGTCTGTCATCCACATCAACAGCCACAACCCAGTTAAAGGTTATTTCCAGACCGGCAACGACAAGGCAGACACCGCAGCAAAGGGAGTGTGGACACCGCAAAAAGCTCATCAGTTACATGAGTCACTCCACATCGGAGCCAAGGCACTGGCGAAGAGATGCGGGATCTCAGCAGCAGACGCAAAACATGTAGTGGCCACCTGCCCTCATTGCCAGAAGCTACCCCTATGGTCCAGTGGGATCAACCCAAGAGGTCTCAAGCCCTCAGAAATCTGGCAGTCAGACTTCACTTTAGGTCAACTGCTGAAGCCTCGGGCATGGCTTGCAGTGACAGTGGACACTTACAGCGGAGTGATTGTGGCCACGCAGCACCCCAAAACTAACTCTAGAGCCACAATTCAGCACTGGCTGACAGCCATGGCGTGGCTTGGCATCCCCAAACAGATTAAAACTGACAACAGTTCCAATTTTATCTCCAAACCAGTGCAGGAATTCTCCTCAAAATGGGGCATCACTCTAGTGCAAGGTATCCCATATAACAGCACAGGGCAGGCCATTGTTGAGCGAGCAAATCAGACCCTGAAAGCCAAGTTAGAAGTACTAGCAAAAGCAGAAGGCTTTGAAAATTCCATTCCCTCAGGGGACCAAGCACGTATACTAGCAACCGCTTTGCTAGCACTGAACCAATTCTCTAGGGGGGATGAAACAAACTGTCCCGCTCAAAAACACTGGGCCACCCGAGCATTAGAGGAGGGCCTGCAAGTCATAATTAAAAATGAACTAGGCGAATGGGAATGGGGCTGGAGACTGGTACTCACAGGGCGGGGGTACGCAGCTGTCAAAAAGGAAGGCAAAATCAAGTGGTGTCCACTGAGGTCAGTAAAGCCAGACCTTCAGAATGAGCAGAATGAGACTAATGAGAACTGTGAGTTTCTGTTTACAGGACATGCTCGTGGGACACCCCCGTAAAGCGTACACCCCTGTTCCAGAGGAAAATGACAGACCTCCAAGCCATCAAGCAGCACCCAAGAGTTCTGTACCGGTGAAACCCAGACGTCAACAGTGTTTTTGTGTGATTTTGCTGTTAGGGCTTGTTACCAGAGGACAAGCCAGTCCAAACCATTACTCTCATCAGCCATTCAGGTGGGTCATGCAACACGTGTCAAATGACAAGGTGCTCAAAGAAACCACCACACCGAATGCCCCATCCTTTGTGATCCGCATTTCCGATCTGTTCCCTGGAAAACCAAAAATAAACCCCTATTCCCCTCATGTTACAAGTATGCATCTATCCTATTGGTGCCCAGCCTCAAACCCAGGGAAGAAGTACTGCAATTATCCGGGGTGGGGATATTGTGGGTACTGGGGCTGTGAAACCATTGTTACAAATGCTGGATCATCAAGACCTGGGTGGGAACCTCAAAAGCCCGATGAATTTTTACAGTTCACCTGGGCTCCAACTGGTTGTAAACAACCTGTCATCCTTCAGGAAAAATACTATCGAAACTATCATAAAATCCCTAAATCTCGGAGGTGCACTGACTATAACATGACCGTTTTGCAGCCAGATCACCCTAGTTGGACCACAGGCAGGACGTGGACAGTAGTCATTCAAGGATCAAAAGAGTGGGTGAATGTGCGAATTATCAAGCTCCAACCCCCCGCATCCCGGTGCGGTTGGGCCAAACAAAGTTATTAAAGATGTACTAGAAGGGAAAAACACAACCCACTCCAAAGCCTTGCCCACAAAAGCCACTGATACCCTGATCGGTCATGCAGATGCCTCCCAGATAAGTAGTTTAGCCAAGTCTGACTCTGGCCCAGTCTTTCGTATGTTAGAAGCTACCTTTCTTTCCCTGAACGAATCCAACCCGAACCTAACTGATTCCTGCTGGCTTTGCTATGATGTCAAACTCCCCTTCTACGAAGGAGTTGCTTTAAATATCCCCTTCAGTTACTCCACAGCCGACTCCCCTCACCAGTGCAGGTGAGATACTCCCCGCAGAGGAGTCACCCTGAGTCAAGTCACGGGTCAAGGCAGATGTTTTGGCAATGCAACCTTAGCAAAGGAAGGCAACATCTGCACCAAAGTTGTCAAGCCCAACAGAAAGAATAAGTGGGTGGTTCCATCCGCATCTGGGATGTGGGTTTGTCAGCGATCTGGAGTGAGTCCTTGTGTGTCTCTTGCAAAATTCAATGATTCCACTGACTTTTGTGTCCAAGTTCTAATTGTTCCTAGGGTCCTGTACCATACAGACGAAGAGATGTACCACCTTCTTGAGAAACCCGACCAGCTCCACAAAAGAGAACTGATAACAGGTGTAACTATTGCAATGCTGCTCAGCCTGGGAGCAGCCGGAACGGCCACGGGTGTCTCAGCTCTTGCGACCCGACACCAAAAACTGTCTCAGCTACAAATGACCATCGATGAAGACTTGCAGAGGATCGAAAAATCCATTTCCTTTCTAGAGAAATCAGTTTCCTCACTCTCAGAAGTGGTCTTGCAGAACAGGCGAGGATTGGACCTCTTGTTCATGCAGCAAGGAGGCTTGTGTGCCGCCTTGAAAGAGGAATGCTGCTTTTATGCAGACCACACAGGAGTCGTCAGAGACTCCATGGCAGAGCTCCGAGATAGGCTAGCTCAGAGACAGAAAGACAGAGAAGCCCAACAGAGCTGGTTTGAGTCCTGGTTCAATCAATCACCATGGCTCACCACACTAATTTCCGCCTTGGTAGGTCCATTGGCAATGTTGTTTTTAGCTTTTACCTTTGGACCATGCCTGCTGAACAAACTAGTCGCTTTTATCCAGACCCGTCTGGAACGGGCCAACATTCTGTTTTTAGAACATCAACAAATGCTGTAATCCAAACTGTGAACACTGCCAATCGCAAGACTCTTCTAACTTGCCTTGCGAAATCTACTCAGGTATACCAAACCCCTTCTCCCTTGTCAAGTTACTACCTCATACCTCACTTCAATACATGTATCTATGACTACCTCATTCATTTGTGAAAAAAGGGGGGGGAAGTGTGGTAGATAGGGACAGGCGGACGGAAGATCTCGCGATGTGACGGAAAGCAGAGAGCAGCATGGAATCTCCCTCCCTTCATTCCTGCATGATAAGAGATCACCCAAAGTATGCAACCCCTCCTAACCCCAGTAGTTTTCCACTCCTTACTAACCCTAGCTATCCCACCGTCCCCTTTCTGACGTAGTGAAGCCCCCTAGACTATTTAACCTCATGAGATAAGATAATAAATGCCATTTGACCATCCACCACATTGGTGTCTGTGAGTCCATGGCCCGAGTGGCTCGGGTGAGGCCGGGCTGCCGTGCTGTCATTCTTGAACCAGGTCGCCTGCCTTCAGAGCAGAAGGCAACAATCTGTCACCTTCCAGAGCCCCACACCGTGAGAGAAATGCAAGCCTTCCTGGGAATGGTAGGTTGGTGTTGTGGGGACCAGCAAAGAACTGTAGCCTACTTTTCAAAACAGCTAGACAATGTTAGTCAAGAGTGGCCTGGATGCCTTAAAGCTGTGGCAGCAACTGTCCTCCTGATACAGGAGGCCTGTAAATTCACCCTTGGGCAGCACATTGTCATGTATACACCCCATGCAGTAATAACTGTGCTGGAACAAAAGGGGGATCACTGGCTATCCCCTAACAGAATGCTGAAATATCAGTCTGTGTTGTTGGAGCAGTGTAGCTGAGGATGATGTTACTCTGAAAACAACATCTGTGGTAAACCCTGCGATGTTTTTGTCATCCACATTACTTGACAGCATGCCTGAACATGATTGTCTACAGACAATAGAGGAGGCTTATTCTAGCAGACCAGACCTGAAGGACATTCCCCTGAAGAGCCCAGACTGGGAGCTGTATACCGATGAAAGCAACTTCATGAGAAATGGTAAGAGAATGACAGGCTATGCTGTAACCGCCACAGATAAAGTTATAGAGGCAAAAGCCTTGCCTCCAGATGTATCATCACAGAAAGCTGAACTCATTGCATTAACGAGGGCTTTAGAACTGAGTGAGGGAAAGAAGGTGAAAATCTGGACTGATTCCAAATATGCCTTCATTGTTGTTCATGTCCACGGAGCTATCTGGAAGGAACGTGGCCTGCTGACTGCTCAAGGTAATGAGATTAAGCATGCTGAACAGATTCTTGCACTTCTGCAGAGTATTTGGAAGCCAACGGAAGGAGCTATCATGCATTGCAGAGGTCATCAAAAAGAGAAGCAAGTCCCTGAACTGGGAAATCGCTTCGCTGATGAAGCAGCAAAAGGGATTGCAGAAAAAGGCATTCTTGCAGTGGTACCACAGAAAGAAATAGATTTGTCAGAGTTTATCCCAAAATACAATCAGAGGGATCACAAACTAATCAAGTATCTTAAGGTTGGAATCAAAGAAGGAGGGTGGGGTGTCACTCCGGCAGGACAGGTTGTAGTTCCACAAACCGTTTTAAAACGTCTGAGAGAGGTAGTGATAGGGAGAGGGATGACTGATCTCATACAATCTATAACAAGCAAGTGCAATACCTGTCGTAGAAAGAACCCCGACACGAGCAAGAGAGTTGTGTTAGGGGTGACAAAAACAGGAGATCTCCTGGGACATTATTGGCAGATAGATCTTGCTGAGATGCCACGCAAAGAGGGATGCAGGTATATACTGGTACTGGTTGACACCTTCAGTGGTTGGCCTGAAACTTACCCCTGTCGCACCAACACAGCAAAAGAGGTAGCAAGAGAGGTAATGAAAGCCTTGCTGAGGATCAGCACACAGCCAAGGCAGAGGGACAGTCTAAGTCCCTATGAAATACTACATGACAGGCCATATCAAGTTCCACATATCCCAGGGGAAATTCATGTGAAAGGTAAAATTGACTTGCAGAAGTACTTAATTGCTTTGAGTTCCACTTTGCAGAAGCACCAGAGATTTGTCAATAGGATTGGACACACCCGCTCACCCGTTCCAGCCTAGAGATTGGGTCTACATCAAGTGATGGGACGGTGACCCCTTGCAAGCCAAGTAGAAGGGACCATCCTAAGTTTGGCTGACCACCCTCACTGCGGTTAGAGTTGCTGGCAAGGGACCGTGGATCCACTACTCCAGAGTGAAGAAGACTTCTGCCCTCGAAACCATTAAGAAAACAGACACTGATACAAATCAGAAGGATGTGGTTTAAACTGTTCTTTAGATGTCTGTTTTCTGCCCAACTGGTAACCATGATTCAGGGTTTGCCCCATGATCTACATAAGGCTGTAGACCAAAATGTGTCCAAGGTTCTTAATAAGAACAATTGCTGGTTCTGTATCCAGTTACCACCTCTAGATGGGGGTAGTCACTGACCATTAATTGGCATTTTAAGCTTCCAAAATTGACACCTTAAAATTTGACCAGATCTTTGACACCCTTACCTCATGGTTACCAAACTGAGCCTGGATAAAAGAAACATTTATAGTAGCTGTAATTGTATTTATCATGTGTGTAGCCTGCAGATCGGCCAGTTGTGTGAACCGATACTGTGGGTAATGTAGAATAGAGTAAGGTAGAGACTAGACAAAGTAGAGTCTTGTTAGTCTCTAAAAGGGGGGAAATGATGCCTGAAGGATTTTTTGCCATTTCTCTTAAAGACCTTTTACATAGTTCCCTATATTCACAAGTATTAGCATGCATACTTGTGATGCTATGGGTGTGATACTTTAGCCTGGTTTCTTGGTGTCCAGTAGGCCAGGAGACTAAACACCCCAGAAACTGTAGAGTTAGAAGACCAAACACTCTATTGTCGTAAGCACTCAAGGTCCCTTAGCAGGACAGATTCTGTAAACTAGAAGTTAGCCCACCCCAGCCCCCTTATTGGGTGCTCTTGTTAGATATGCTAATGTGTAAGGTCTTTAACTGTATACTCAACTGGGGGGTGGGAGGACATTTGCGATGCGTGTCACCTGGGTGAAGCAATGCATCGAATGGGATCCTATTAAAATACCGAGGAAAATGACCCCCAACCCTCTAACCGTGTCTGAGCTTTTATTTCCTAAGACCAGGAAAAAGGCATCAATCTCTATTCACTGCCACTTTTCCCCCAGCTACTTACAAAGTGGGACACTTGGCACATATATGATCATAAAATGTATTTTTCTGAAATGCATTTTTAAGGATTGAAATTTGACCAGAAAAAAATAAAAGTCACTGTAGCCAAAATGCAAATGTATAGTTTCCTACCATAACATTATGATGACTAAATTAAAAAAAAACCAACAAAAAAATGCAAAACCTACAAGAAGCGAACAGGTCATGTTTTAGGATTTTTCTTTAAAAAAAATTAAGTCTCTCAGACTTCAGGAGATCTTCAGGGATCTGCTTGGTAGAGTACCATGGGATAAGGCCCTGGAGGGAAAAGGGACCCAAGAAAGCTGGTTGATATTCAAGGATCTCCTCTTCTGAGCTCAGAAGCAATGTATTCCAGAGAAGAGGAAGTCAAGCAAAAATGACAGGAGCCCTGTGTGGATGAAAAAGGAGCCCCTGGAAAAATTCAAACACAGAAGACTACAGAGGGTGGAAGCCGGGACAAGTAGCCTGGGAAGGATACAGAGAGACTGAGCAGACAGAGATCAGGTTAGGAAAGCTAAAGCCTTGATAGAATTAAATCTGGCCAGGGACATCAACAGTACAAGGAAAGCTTCTATAGGTTTATTGATGATAAAAAGAAGACTAGGGGAAGGGTGGACCCTCACCGTAAGGAAACAGGAGACCTGGTAACTCAACATATGGGAAGGCTCAGGTACTGTGTGGCAGCCGTGGAAGTTACCTCCAAGACTCCAGGGGTAGCAGAAACCCAAGAAGAGAAGAAAGGACTTTGGTGGAGGGCTTCCAAGACTGCTAAGCTCCCCCTGGGGACTGAAGTGACCATGGTTTAGCCCAGGGCAAACTTACTTGGTTACTAGTTATGTCTATCATCTCCCCCCTTTTAGAAGGTTACCTGTTACTGGATGGTTGATACACTGTTACTTCTTACCTCCTCCCCTCTCCCCCTTCCATTGGACTTGTTCCCTGATTCTGCCATTGGTCCTCCCCTAGACCCTCACGTGATTGGTTAGTAAGTGTCCCTCATAAGGTGGTTGCAGAGAGTATTCGGGGCTTTTGGTCCCTGGATTCCCTCTGTGCTGGACTTCCTGCAATAAAGTTGCAAAGAATTCTTCCATACCAGAAGTCCCTCTCGCCTTATTTCTACTTCAGCAGCTAGCGATCGCAGCTCCTCGCTCCTGGTGCATCACCCTGCTGGGTGAGAAGCTTCACTGGCTGGTGTATAAGTGACACTGCCAGAGTGCCCCCTCAGGACAGGGACACTTCTGGAATGTGGCCAGCTGGAGGCAGTCCGGAATCCGAGCCGGACACCGACAGCTAGCCAACAAGCTGGCGCCCTGTAAGAGACGGCGGAAATCCCTCATCTGCCTCATGACCATCTACAGAAACAGAGACTGTAAACCCAAAGACCCCAAAGGGGAAAGAAGACTTTTGCACAAAGAAGTCCGGGTGTCGTGGGTTGACCCCGGCCAGGTGCCAGGTGCCCACTCAGTCACTCTATCACTCCCTCTCCCGCTGGGAGAGGGGAGAGGATAATATTGAAAAAAGACTATCAGGGTAAGAAAAGGCAGTTTTATTACAGCGGGGAAAAAAAATAGAACAAACAAGCTGAGAGTTGCGCGCGCAAGAGCAGAAGAGAAAACAATCAATCTCTACTTCCCATCAGCAGCGATGTCCGGACACTTCCTGGGAAGCAGGGCTTCAGCACGCGTGGCGGTTGTTCAAGGAGGCAAACATGGGCCAGCCCTGAGTGCCTCCTCCTCCTCCTCTCTTCCTTCCCTTATATATCTGAGCTGATGTCATATGGTATGGAATATCCCTTTGGCTGACTGGGGTCAGCTGGCCTGCTGGTGTCCCCTCCCAGGATCTTGCCCCCCCCATCCCCTTCAGTGGGGTAAGGAATGTCACAGGGACAGCACAGCTTGGCAGTAGTCAAAACACTGCTCTGTTATCAATGCCAGCTACCAAAGCAAAGCACAGCAGTGTAAGGCCTGTGAGCTTCACCCCAGTCAGACCCAATACAATTTCCACCCCTTATTCCATACCATTTGCATTATGCTCAGAAATCCTTTCCTACTCACACATGCAATTTAAGCTACATCCTTAAACCATCCCCATCACATTAACTACTATCTCCTGTCCTTTCGCATCCTTCCACGTGGTCTCCATTTCCAGCAGAATGTGGGGTCAGGGCAGGAGGAATAGTAAACTTGATTGTCAAGGACTGGCACCATCCCTGTTCATTGTGGCCTTTTTCTTGCCCCTTTCTGAAATTCGTTCTTCGTCAGCTCATGTCCCTTCTGCTACTTACATCCTGCAACATACAACTTCCAACATACATACCTTATTCTTACCCCAAGGTTAAATCACCTTGGGGCACACACTGGGTCTCCCCATCCTCCCGCATTACCCACCAAGTGCACCCAGGTCCTTGGGCAAAGACAATCCCACGAATGGGTTTGCCCTTCCCCATGGGGGACGCAACCCACACTGACTTCCCCAGCCACTTTCCTATGTGTAGTGCAGGAACCTTGTCTCCCTCCACAGTGTCTAAGGGTTTCGTTTGGGCAGGACCAGGGCGGTTAACAGATCCCCTAGTGTAGCTGCTGTGGATATGTCCTTAGAGACCCCAGGGGGAGAAGACTTAGAAAAGGAGAAAGATAACTGGTGGAGAAAGTTCCAAGGAGATAGGAAACCCCTGGAAGGTGAAGTGACCATCATTTAACCCAAGACAAACCAGAGTAGCCACTGCGGGTGTCCATCATCTCCTCCCTCCCCCCAAGAGCCTTTGTTCTATTCCCTGTTATCTCCTGGGCCCCTTTCCTTCCCTATCCCATAGGACCAAGTAACCCTTAACCTTCCCTATACTCCCCCAAACCCCATGGTGATTGGTGATACGTAGTAACTCTTAAGGCTGTGTCTGAGGGCCCCTCGCCCTCTTGGACCCTGCCTCTCCTCTGTGTGAAGACTCTGCAATAAATCCACTCAGAATTAAAGGCATTCCAAGAGCCCTCTCGTTATTCACCTTCATCTGATAGCTAAACTGGACCGTTCCTGCACCACAACGCAGGCCGCAGTTTCTCTGGCTAAGTGTCTACGAGACGCTGCCAGAGTGCCCTAGGGACAGGGGCATTCCTAGAAATATAGCCAGCTGGAATCTGTCGTGGCAGCGCCAGGCTGGACAGAAAAACCAGCGAGCTACACCCTAGTATTGACTAGCCAAGTGGCTTCTGCCAAATTCACATCCCAATGCTTCCATGTCCCATTATCTAGTGCCCGTAGCATAATTTTTAACAGTCCATTATATATTTCAATCTTCCCAGAGGCCTGTGGGTGATAAGGAATATGATATATCCACTTAATGCCATGCCTCTTTGCCCAGGAGTTAAGAGGATTATTTCGAAAATGAGTCCCATTGTCTGACTCAATTCTATCTGGGGTTCCATGTCGCCACAAAATGTGTCTTTCAAGACCTGAAATTGTGTTCCGAGCCGTGGCGTGGTTTACTGGGTACGTTTCCAGCCAGCCAGTTGTGGCCTCCACCATGGTGAGGATGTAACTCTTGCCTTGGCGTGTTCGTGGCAATGGCCCAATGTAATCAATTTGCCAGGCTTCACCATACTGGAACCCCAGCCACCACCCTCCACTCCAAAGAGGCTTCACTCGTGTGGCTCGCTTGATGGCAGCGCATGTTTCACACTGATGAATAACCTGTGTGATGGCCTCCATGGTCAGATCCACCCCTCGATCACAAGCCCATCTGTATGTTGCATCCCTTCCAAGATGCCCTGATGTTTCGAGGGCCCATCGGGCTATAAATAGCTCACCCTTTCTCTCCCAATCTAGGTCCACCTGAGCTATTCCAATTTTGGTGGCCTTATCTACCCGTTCGTTGTTTTGATGCTCCTCAGTGGCACGACTTCTGGGCACATGGGCATCTACATGGCGTACTTTCACAGTCATGTTTTCTATCCGTGCAGCAATGTCCTGCCATAATGCAGCAGCCCAGATGGGTTTTCCCCTGCGCTGCCAGTTGGTTTTCTTCCACTGCTGCAGCCATCCCCATAGGGCATTAGCCACCATCCAGGAGTCAGTATAGAGTATGGGCCACTTTTCTCTCTCAGCAATCTCTAGGGTTAGTTGGATGGCTTTCACCTCTGCAAACTGGCTTGATTCACCTTCCCCTTCAGCAGTCTCAATGACTTGTCGTGTGGGATTCCACACAGCAGCTTTCCACCTCTGATGGTTTCCTGTCACTCGACAGGATCCATCAGTAAATAAAGCATAATTCTTTCGTTTTCTGGTAACTTGTTATATGGTGGTGCTTCTTGGGCACGAGTCACCTTCTCAGACAGTGCTCCAAAATCTCTGGCTTCTGGCCAACTCAAAATCTCTTCTAGGATTCCTGGGAAATTGGGTTTTCCCATTCCGGCTTGTTGTGTAATTAAGGCCACCCACTTACTCCATGTAGCACTGGTTGCATGATGCACGGAGGGAATGTTTCCTTTGAACATCCAGTGTAGGACAGGCAATCGTGGTGCCAAGAGGAGACATGCTTCTGTCCCAACAACTTCCGAGGCCGCTCGAACCCCCTCATAAGCTGCTAGTATTTCTTTTTCAGTTGGAGTATAGTGGGCTTCTGATCCTCGGTAACTCCTGCTCCAGAATCCTAATGGCCGACCTCGGGTTTCTCCTGCGGTCCTCTGCCAGAGGCTCCAGGTGAGGCCCTGCTCCCCAGCTGCAGTGTAGAGTATATTTTGCACATCTGGTCCTGTCCGAACAGGCCCAAGAGCCACCACACGAGCTATTTCTTGTTTGATTTGCTCAAAGGCCTGTTTCTGCTCAGGGCCCCACTTGAAGTCATTCTTCTTCCGGGTCACTCGATAGAGGGGGCCCACAAGTTGACTATAGCCTGGAATGTGCATTCTCCAGAATCCTACAAGGCCCAAGAAAGCTTGTATTTCTTTCTTAGTAACTGGTGGAGACATATTGGCAATTTTGTCAACCACCTCTGTAGGCACATGACGGCGCCCATCCTGCCATTTTATTCCTAGAAACTGGATTTCCTGTGCAGGTCCCTTCACCTTACTTTGTTTTATGGCAAGACCAGCTTTCAGAAGAATTTGGATTATTTTCTTCCCTTTTTCAAAAACTTCTCCTGCTGTATCACCCCACACAATGATATCATCAATATATTGCAGGTGTTCCGGAGCTCCACCCTGTTCCAGGGCAGCCTGGATCAGGCCATGGCAGATGGTGGGGCTGTGTCTCCACCCCTGGGGCAGTCGGTTCCAGGTGTACTGGACACCCCTCCAAGTGAAAGCAAATTGTGGCCTGCACTCGGCCGCCAGAGGGATTGAGAAAAATGCATTAGCTATGTAAATTGTGGCATACCATTTGGCTGCTTTTGACTCTAGCTCATATTGGAGGTCCAACATGTCTGGTATGGCAGCACTTAGAGGTGGTATGACTTCATTCAGGCCCCGATAGTCCACTGTCAGTCGCCATTCCCCATTTGACTTCCGCACTGGCCATATGGGGCTGTTGAAGGGTGAGCGGGTCCTGCTGATAACTCCTTGGCTCTCCAGTCGACGAATTAGTTCATGGATAGGAGTCACAGAGTCCCGGTTGGTACGATACTGCCTCCGGTGCACTGTCCTGGTAGCGATCAGTACTTGTTGATATTCCACCTGCAGCAATCCTACGATGAAGGGATCTTCTGAGAGGCCAGGCAGGGTGGATAACTGTTTGATCTTCTCTGTATTCACCGCAGCTATGCCAAAGGCCCATCGATATCCCTTTGGATCCTTAAAATACCCTCTCCTGAGGTAGTCGATGCCAAGGATACAAGGGGCCTCTGGGCCAGTCACGATGGGGTGCCTTTGCCATCTGTCCCCTGTTAAGCTCACCTCAGCTTTTACTACCGACAACTCCTGGCATCCCCCTGTCACTCCAGAGATCCAGATGGCTTCTGCACTCTTGTGCCTTGATGGCATCAGTGTACACTGTGCACCGGTGTCCACTAAAGCTTTGTACTTCTGTGGATCTGATGTGCCAGGCCATCGAATCCACACCGTCCAGTATACCCGGTCATCCCTTTCCTCCTCCTGGCTGGAGGCAGGGACCCTCTATTCCTGTTCTTGGTCAGAGTATTCACTGTCTGACCTTTGTGATGCCAAATCAGAAGTTCCCTCCTCAGGACTGTAGGAAACAGTTTTAGTTTTCTTATATCTGGGAAATCGCTGATTGTCTTCTGGTCTCTCTGTGGTAACTACACTGACAGTCTTCTTGGGTGGCCCCTTCTTAACAGGTCTCTTCCCCCTCAGTTCTCGGACCCGGGCGCTCAGCTTAGAGGTGGGTTCACCATCCCATTTCCTCATGTCCTCTCCATGCTCACGCAGAAAAAAACAGAGCTCATTACGTGGCCTGTTCTTGGGGATTCCTTTCCCTCTGACTGGGGTTGGAGAGGAGCGATCTCTTGGGCTGGCTCTAAAAGTTGGGGTGGTGGCTCGCAGGGATGAGGGAGCACCCAGAGTTTCTTCTACATTTCGGAGCCAGGTGGACGCCAACTCTACAGTTGGTGTATCCATTTTTGGGTAATAAAGTGCCACCAAGCTGCTGGAATATGATGCCGGGGCGCCTTGAACCACCTTCCTCCACATAGCAAGTGTACAAGGGATATCCTCTGGATCTATGGTGACGCTATCATCCTTTAAATCACTATAGACAATTTCCAGCACTGCTAATTCTCTCAAGTACTGGATACCTTCATCCACATTGGTCCACTTCCCTGGGGACTTTACAAGATCATCCTTAAAAGGATATCTTGCCTTCACACTTGAAAGAAGCCGTCTCCAGAGCCTACAAGTTGCTCCTTCCTTTGCAAGTCCTCTCAATTTCCCGATCCCTAGCAAGGGATCCCAGCTGTTGGGCTTCATGACCTTCTAACTGCTGACTATCAGCCCCATTATCCCAGCATCGCAGCAGCCATGCAATGATCCTCTCACCTGACTGGCGGCTGTAATCCTTTCCCAAGTCTTGAAGTTCGGATGGGGTCAGGGACCGAGTAACTTCGGTCTCCTGTTTAATCTGCCTCACTCCCTTCGATTCCTTTGCTGAGGGACCTGCCTCTTGATCTAGCCCCATCTCTTCTTCCTTCTTCTTCTTCTTCTCTTACTAATCGGCCTGAAACTTGCCTTGTCCATTTTTTTTTTTTCACTACTGGGGCAATTACTGTAGTTGTTGTGGTTTGGGTTCCTATCTCAGACATAGTTGTTATGGTTTGTATCCCTGCCTCAGCCACAGTTGTAGTTTGTGTCCCTGTCTCAGCTATAGTGTCCTCAGGCACAGTTTGAGTTCCTGCCTCAACCACAGTCCTCTGAGAATATTAACAGAGGCCCAGTAAGCCCAGGCCAGCCCCCAGTACAGGGCGAGAAGCTGCTCGCATTCCTGGGAGTAAACGAGGCACCCTTCTGTCAGCCGACGGGCCAGTTTGTTAGGGTTATTTACCTCTTCAGGAGTAAACTCCCAGGCAACGGGAGGTGATAACCGCCCTAGGAACCTGCCCAAATCCCTCCATATACCTTTCCACCCAGGAACTGGGTACCTCAGGGCAGATTTTAACAGCTCCTCACCCAAGGGTCGTTTCCTTCTGTACCAGGGAGATGACAATTTCCATGAATTCCATAAGGTAACAGTGTTGGCTAATATTATTAATAATATCAGGAAGCTTATGTAAGGGTTGGCAATAATCACAGGAGCCTGCAGTAAAAGATCATCCATACTCAAATTCACCCAGGGCAGAGAGAAGGAGTTATATTCATTCACAGTCATTGTTTGTTTCAACATGTTCCCAAACATAGCAAAACAAAGATAAGCAGTGTGGCAGCCGAAGGCCGTATGCCATGCAGGAGTTTACTACTTGAGAGCTGCTATTGGTAATTACTAGAGCATGCAATATATGTATATATATATAAAACTGCCTTTATCTCGCCCCATGTTCGGGCGCCAAAAGAGACTGTCGTGGGTTGACCCCGGCCAGGTGCCAGGTGCCCACTCAGTCACTCTATCACTCCCTCTCCCACTGGGAGAGGGGAGAGGATAATATTGAAAAAGACTATCAGGGTAAGAAAAGGCAGTTTTATTACAGTGGGAAAAATAGAACAAGCAAGTTGAAAGTTGCGCGCGCAAGAGCAGAAGGGAAAACAATCAATCTCTACTTCCCATCAGCAGCGATGTCCGGACACTTTCTGGGAAGCAGGGCTTCAGCACGCGTGACGGTTGTTCAAGGAGGCAAACATGGACCAGCCCTGAGTGCCTCCTCCTCCTCCTCCTCTCTTCCTTCCCTTATATATCTGAGCTGATGTCATATGGTATGGAATATCCCTTTGGCTGACTGGGGTCAGCTGGCCTGCTGGTGTCCCCTCCCAGGATCTTGCCCCCCCCCCATCCCCTTCAGTGGGGGAAGGAATGTCACAGGGACAGCACAGCTTGGCAGTAGTCAAAACACTGCTCTGATATCAACACCAGCTACCAAAGCAAAGTACAGCAGTGTAAGGCCTGTGAGCTTTACCCCAGTCAGACCCAATACACTGGGTCACATCCTGGTGGGATGCCTGCCAGGTGCAGAGGTGCGTACATGCCTGTGAGACCATGTCGCTCTTGCTACCAGGGCGAAAAAGACTGCGCAGGAACGTTCTGCTTTGTGCATCTGCACCTGCACCCTGAAACAATGGGCCTTACTCCCCCACCTCCTGGCCATTTGCCCCTTGCCTCTGGAAGGATTACCTCACCTCTTGGTTACCTGCCCCTCGCTTTCGCCAAGACTATAAAGAGACTCTCAAAAAAGACCCCTACGAGATCTCCCCACGGACGAGACGGAATACATCGGCTCCAGACTACGAGGACTTCGTTGTGCTGTGGTAGCTATAACTCCCCTTTCTCTCTCTCCCTCCCCACCCTATATCTCCTTCTCTCCTCTATCGCACAATCGTGTTTTTGGCACTCAATAAAGGTGCTTTTGATTTTGATTGAAATAAAATACTTGTCCTTGTTTTCTTTTGCACTCTGAGATTTGGTTAACGAACCATCACGACTCCCACTTGTGTTAGCGGATTGTGACATGCCCAAACAAGGACCTGAAGTCTACTCAGGTCTCTGAGAAGTGTCCTTGTCTGCTACGGTGGTCAGGTGTTCACTTTTGGCGGGTCAGCACCCTCGAAGGAGTGCTAAATTTTATTAGCACTTTCGGAAGGTGCATCCGGCAACCCTTTTCAGGATTGGAAGGATCCACCCAAGAAGAAACAGAAGAGGACCAGACAACTGAAGACCCTTGTCTCTAGATTTCGCCTTTGCCTCTGGGAGCGGCTGATTGGAGCCAGGATTGGCAACAGGATCAAACAGGCTCCACTCAGTGTAAGTGCTGAACGTTTCGGGGCTCCCTTTTGCTTGTGCTTTTGCGTTGTGCTATTAGTCCCGGGCAAGGGGAAATATTCAGGATGGGAATTAAATTATCCCGCCCTGAACGAGAGGTATATCTCCAAGTTAAAAGCACCCTAAGGTCTCGGAATGGAGTTTTCTGTAGGAAGCTCTTAAAATGGTTTATTAAGTGGACTTTGCTTTACGTACCCTAAATTTCCGTTTCCTCGGTTGAATCGCTGGGGTTTTGGGACTGAACCGGGGAGAGGTTAACAAGCATTGCTCAGACAGGGGATGATTCTGTACGAGAAGTTTTCCTTTATTGATTTTAATTTGTGAAGTTTTAGAAGAGAAGGGGAAAAGCCCAGGGATGCCGCGCTGGCATACCCCATCTGCCCCTACTCCGTGTCCCCCGTACTCTTCTGACCCACAGCGGGGTGAACCGGGTGGAGTAGCCCACCAAAAGGTGCAGGGCTGCTGTGGACTCCCTGATTTCCCCCCATTCCCCCTGTCACCCTGCCACTGCGAGACTGATCACCCCGCAGCAGACTTTCCCTCAACCCCTCTCCCTATGCCTGCACACCTGGTTGCGCACCCCCCCCTCTTCCCGCCCAGCTATACTGTCGGCTTGCAAAATAGCAGCGCGAGTCTACATTCTGGCCACGTGACAGGCTGCGGTACAGTTGTCTTGCGTAATCCTGGCACGAGTTTAAATCATGCCGGCGGCGTGACAGGCTGCGCTAAGGGCAGGTTGCGTAATAGCTGCGTGAGCCAAGATGGCACCGATCTCGTGGGAAGCTGCGCTGCAGGCGCAAGTCAACATGGCACCAACCGCATGGAAAGCTACTCTGCAGCCTGCCGTCATTGCGCAGGCATGCCCGCTCTGACAGCCGACCCCTCCCCATGCTCCTCCCGCATCCCTCCAACTACGGTGAATGGTTCTCTGTAAGGCTTGTCCCCCTCGTCGATGGGTATAACCACATCGGGCTCCTCCCCTCCCACTGGGAACCTCCCTCTGGACATGACTGTGGTTGCTGCCCCTGAGCGCGAAGTTGCCGCCCCCTCCACCGGTGGCCCCTCCCCAAGTCAACACCCACCTACGGTTTCCCACGCCCCCACTTCTGGTTCCCACAGCCTAGAACCCGGAAGTGGGAAGGCTGGGGCTTGCAATGTTACCCAGGAAGAGGAATTCTTTGCCGCTCTGGTAACTAACAATCGGCAAGGGGCAAACCCTAGATGGGAACCTTTTCCGTATAACCATCTCTGGGAGTTGTGCAAGGTTTCTAAAGAATTCGGGAGGGAATCGTCCTATTTTAAAAGTGTGTTAAATGCTGCATTCATTACAAATGTAATGGTGCCGTCTGATATAAAGACTGTGATGACAAGCCTGTTATCTGATGCCCAGTTCTGGCTCTGGGACAGATCGTGGAAGAGGCATTTGAAAGAACTATTAGAGACTTATAAAGCTAATCAGCAAACTCCCTTCCTCACCCTGAATCATCTTTGCGGGGAGGGAGATATGGAGAAGCCGCAAGATCAGGTAGCCAATATACCAGTTGAGGTTTTGAATGATATTTAAAACACGGCTAAAAGGGCTCTATTGTGCTTGCCCTCCCCCACTGCCCCTTCAGAAGGTTATGCAGTAATCAGGCAGGGGCCTGAAGAGAACTTTGTGGACTTTGTGGATAGATTGAAGGAGGCAATGGGGAAGCAGGTCGAGGATCCAAAAATGCAAAAGGAACTGTTAAGGTCCTTAGCTAAGGAAAATGCAAATGCAGAGTGTAAAAGGGTCCTCAAAGCCCTGCCGCCTGATCCAAAGCCTACCATCGAGCAGATGGTTGAGGCTTGCGCTGAGGTGATGCCTGACCCACCAGACCCTCCCCTGCAGCGCCCTTAATTTAAAGGACCGCAGAGGAAGAGCATAGGTGCTGCTTTCACAGCAGACTCTAACAAAGACACTCGCAAATGCTTTAACTGTAGTTCCCCTCACCATTTTGCAAAGAACTGTCCCAAGCCTCGAAAAACTAACCACCCTTCCAAGCTGCTTGCAGGTCCTGGGACACCACCCTGCCCCTGCCTACAACACCAGCAGGGAAACGGACAAGGGAGCACGGACCAGCACCGCGCAAAGACAACAAATTGAGTGCTGCAGCCACAGATCCAACTGACAAGTCACTGGCGGAACAGCAGGGACAGCAGGGACCAACAGACAAACCGGCTACGTGTCTGGACTTGGTGAGTGAGATGACAAACCATTTCACAAAACTTACATTCCAGCAAATCAAGGTTTCCCTCCGGGGAACCACTGAAACTCAGACTGACATTTTAGTGGTGAGCAACTAGTTGAGAGGACCACCAGAACTATTTGTGCTACCAGAAATTCATACCGCTTCCCCAGGGGGAAATCTCGACATTACAGTCACTTGCACAACCACTCCCTGGTTTATTCCACGAGGGACTTAGGTAGCACAAGCAATCATGCTACCTAGGGACTTCTCCCGGCTGCAACAAACACCAACTGTATGCTGAGCCGAGGTGGCTGGGACAGACAAACCAACACCTAGTTGCAAACTGACTAATGGCAAAGCCACAGCTCATCTGAATGGGATGATAGACACAGGAGTGGATGTTATCATCATCTCCAAGGCAGAATGGCCGCCTCACTGGGGTCCGAGGCCTTCAGCGGGGAGAGTTTCTGGTATCGGGGGAACAACTCCTTCAATGAAGAGCATGAACAACATCGTGATAGAGGAACCTGATGGGTACATGGTGTCCATCAAGCCGTTTGTTGTCCCGTCAGGATTCATTCTATGGGGCAGGGACCTCTTATCGCAGTGGGGGACTCAGCTGGAAATTCCACCTCCAGCTCGGAACTTTTAGTCGGGGCCACTGAGGGGCACACCACCCCGGCCCCAGCCCTAATGTGGAAGACCGATAAGCCGGTGAAGGTGGAACAGTGGCCCCTAACTAAGGAAAATCTAGGTACTCTCAAGTCCCTTGTGGAGGAGCAACTGTGCAAGGGCAACATCGTTCCATCTGACAGCCCTTGGAACTCCCCTGTCTTTGTAATTCGGAAACCAGGCAAAGACAAGTGGAGGCTCCTCCACGATCTGCGGGAGATAAACAAGGTGATAGAGGAAATGGGTCTCTTGCAGCCAGGCCTACCATTGCCCTCAATGCACCCTCGTGGATGGCCCCTTGCAGTCATTGACATCAAAGACTGTTTTTTCAGTATACCTCTCAACCCTCGCAATGCCCCGCGTTTTGCTTTTTCCGTCCATTCTGTCAATCGAGAGGCACCTATGCGGCGTTACCATTGACGAGTCTTGCCCCAGGGAATGCGTAATTCAGCAGTCTTGTGCCGGTGGTACGTCGCATGGATCCTATCACCCATCTGGAAGGCTTACCGTAAAGCAATCATCCTTCACTATATGGATGATTTGTTGGTTTGTGCCCCTCAAAAAGACTATTTGGACACTACCCTGAAAAAGACTGTAGCAGTCATCAAACGCGCCGGAATGGAGATAAACCCTGAGAAGATCCAGCACACCTGCCCTTGGTCGTACCTTGGCATCTGCATCAGCGAAACGACCGTTGCACCCCAGCAGCTTGTCATCCAGGACGACCCCAAGACCCTGTGGGACCTCCACCAACTCTGCAGGTCCATCAACTGGGTTCGTCCTCTGCTGGGGCTGGCGACGACTGACCTCGCCCCCCTGTTCCAGCTTTTGAAGGGCGGTGAGGGACTGGATTCGCCGAGATCCATCACCGCGGAGGCCAGGGACACCATTGGTAAGGTGCAGCAGGTGCTTTCCTCCTGGAAAGCGCATATAACAGCTCCAAAACTGCGTTTTAGGTTTATCATACTAGGACAGGTACCACACCTGCATGGTCTAATCTTTCAATGGGACGGGAAATTGAAAGATTCACTTCTCATTATAGAGTGGGTCTTTCTTCCACACCAGCCGTCCAAAAGCATTACAACGCCACAAGAACTGATGGCAAAATTGATCAGAAGAGCTAGGACAAGGCTCTGCACCCTGGCGGGCTGTGAATTTACATGCATACATGTTCCTTGGCAAATAGAGAATTTGGAGGAGTTACTCCAAACCAATGAACACCTCCAGCTCACCCTCGACAGTTACCCAGGCCAAATTACCGGTCACAAATTAAAGCACCATCTATTTAATAATTAATTTAAATTGGCACCCAAATTGCTCCAAAGTAAAACTCCATTAAATGCTCTGACAGTTTTTACAGACGGCTCTGGATCCTCTCATAATTCAGTACTGACTTGGAAAGACTCAAGGACTCAAAAGTGGGAATCTGAAGTCCAAGTGGTGGAGGGATCCCCACAAACAGCAGAACTGGCAGCCGTTGTCAGAGTATTTGAGAGGTTCCAGAAACCTCTGAATTTGGTCACCGATTCGCCATATGTGGCCAGAGTAACTGCCCGGGCAGAGCACTCCCTTCTCTAGGAGGTTGCTAACCCAAAACTCTTTGGGCTGCTCTCGAGGTTAGTGTATCTATTGTCCCACCGAGAGCAACCATTCCATGTCATGCATGTGAGATCGCATACTGATCTCCCCGGATTCATTGCCGAAGGGAACCGCAGGGCAGATACCCTGGCAATGGCTGTGTGAACGACCAGCGTCCCTGACACCTTTGCACAACCCAAGCTCAGCCACCAGTTTTTCCACCAAAATGCCCTGGCCCTCAAGAGGATGTTTCACCTCTCCCTTGCACAGGCTCAGGCAATAGTGGCAACATGCTCGAGCTGTCAAAAATATCAAGTCCCCTCCTTGAATCCTGGGGTGAACCCCAGGAGACTCAACAGCTGACAAATTTGGCAGATGGATGTCGCTCACGTCACCCAGTTTGGCCGACTTAAATTCGTGCATGTATCTGTAGACACCTTCTCAGGAGCAGTCTTTGCCTCAGCCCATACTGGTGAGAAGGCTAAGGATGTGACTAAACATTTGATGGTGGCCTTCTCTATACTGGGAACACCACAAGAAATAAAAACTGACAACGGACCTGCCTACACTTCCTCTAAATTTAAGGAGTTCCTCCAACAGTGGAGGGTTAAACACATTACCGGTATACCTCGCTCCCCCACAGGTCAATCCATTGTAGAATGGACCCACCAGAACATCAAGAAGCTCCTTAACCAGCAGCGGGGAGGAACAGAGAAAAGATTGCCCATTGAGTGCCTCTATAAGTCTCTTTTTACTATCAATTTTTTGAACAATTCATTTGTGGAGCCAGTCCCCCCCGTATTCCGGCACTTTTCAAATTCGGCCCAATCCAAATTAAAAGAACAACCGCTGGTGTTGGTTAAGGACCTAGAAAGCAGACAGGTGAAAGGGCCCTATCCTCTAATTATTTGGGGAAGGGGGTACACCTGTGTCTCTACCCCAGCAGGACCTAGGTGGATTCCAGTGCGTAACATCAAACCCTACCGAGAGGCAAACCCCAAGAATGGTAATACAGAGAAGCAACAAGAACAGGACAGAGCGGCGTGAAAGAGAAGACATCGTAAGGAGGAAGATACAGATCTACCAGAACGCCGAAAAGACAGGAATGAAGACCTACCGAGATGATAAAACAGTTTTTAAACCCCCCCTGTCTTCTCACAGTTTTCCCTCGGGTGTTCCCCTAGTATGTTTCCCTAGAACCTGAACCTATCCCTGTGGGGGGGAGGAGAAGAAATAAGGAATGATTTTAGTAAATGGTTGAGTTCTGATATTGGTCAATACCCTTATTTATGTCCATTTTTCATTAAGGAAAGTCACCCTGAACCCCCAGACAACCCTGAAGATGAAACCAACCCACTTCTTTCTGTGGTTGCTAGCCGTTGCCTTCTCTGGAGTGTCGCCATGGCTCGTCCAACAGCCGAAGGAAAATGTGTGGGTGACTGGCAAAAGTATTAAAACAAGACAGCATGCGCCTCAGCCTGGATAGTGCGTCTAACCCCATGTCCACGTGCCTGGTCGGGATTCCTTGGGACTCCAAAGAGTTCAAGGCCATAGGTAGGGGAGCCCACCTGGCCCATAGCTGGGATAAATGGATGAGGACCCTTCCCCATGCAAACACTGAACCCCAAGATTTGCACTTGTTGGGGTCAGCCAAACCACACTATTGCACCCATTTTAACCCCATATATAATTGGCATGATTCCTCATCTCGAAAGAGAGGACCGTACAAGGATGTCTCACCGATTGATAAAAAGTCTTACTCAGATTCCCTGTGGTGTAATGACACTGAAATAACATGGTCCAACTCCCATAAAGATCCCAGGGTGCTCCCTAATGGGGTATTGCTCATTTGTGGAGATCGAGTATGGGCCGAAATACCTTCTCATGTTAAAGAGGGTCCTTGCACTCTTGGTAAACTTACCCTGCTAGCACCAAACAAAAAGCAAATTTTGAATTGGCAGAACAAATCCCAATTGCTGTGTCAGAAAAGGCAAATTCAAGATTTGGACCCAAATTGCAACGGCAAAGTCATCAACTGGTCATTTTCAAAAAGGGTAGCTGCCTCTATTTTTGTGCCCTGGGCAGCCGCAGCAAAAGCCCTCGGTGAGCTTTCTCACCTAGAGTGCTGGCTGGGCAAGCAGGCCAACTTGACATCGAGTGCCTTGACCCAACTCCTAGAAGACGAGGAGGCCACCAGGCATGCAACGCTCCAAAACCGAGCAGCTATTGATTTCCTTTTGCTGGCCCACGGACATGGCTGTGAAGAGTTTGAAGGCATGTGTTGCTTGAACTTATCCTCCAATAGCCAGAGCATCCGCAAGACTCTCCAGCAAATGAATGAGCAACTTCACCAGTTGAAAACGGAAGGCACGGACTGGCTAAAAAACTTAATGGACCAGTGGGGAATCTCAGGGTGGGGGATCGGGATCCTCCGCTCAATCTTATGGGTTTTATTGACAATTGTCATTGTCTTGTGCATTCTCGCTTGTTTTAAAATTCTTTTGTTGTCTTTAATCCAACAGGTTTTCTTTAAGAAAAAGGAAGGGGGAGATGTGGCAGCCGTGGAAGTTACCTCCGAGACTCCAGGGGTAGCAGAAGCCCAAGAAGAGAAGAAAGGACTTTGGTGGAGGGCTTCCAAGACTGCTAAGCTCCCCCTGGGGACTGAAGTGACCATGGTTTAGCCCAGGGCAAACTTACTTGGTTACTAGTTATGTCTATCATCTCCCCCCTTTTAGAAGGTTACCTGTTACTGGATGGTTGATACACTGTTACTTCTTACCTCCTCCCCTCTCCCCCTTCCATTGGACTTGTTCCCTGATTCTGCCATTGGTCCTCCCCTGGACCCTCACCTGATTGGTTAGTAAGTGTCCCTCATAAGGTGGTTGCAGAGAGTATTCGGGGCTTTTGGTCCCTGGATTCCCTCTGTGCTGGACTTCCTGCAATAAAGTCGCACAGAATTCTTCCATACCAGAAGTCCCTCTTGCCTTATTTCTACTTCAGCAGCCAGCGATCGCAGCTCCTCGCTCCCGGTGCGTCACCCTGCTGGGCGAGCAGCTTCACTGGCTGGTGTCTAAGTGACACCGCCAGAGTGCCCCCTCAGGACAGGGACACTTCTGGAATGTGGCCAGCTGGAGGCTGTCCGGAATCCGGGGTGGACACCAATGGCTAGCTAACAGTACTGAATGATGGTTTTGAAACATAGAGTTTTAAAAGATTAGGATTTTAGGCAAAGGTTAGTGTAGTTAAAATTAGTTAAAATAGATCTAATAAGCAAACCCAGCTGGAATTAATTAAAGAATTAATGATTAGCTAAAGAATTAGGTTTGAAGTAAGTTTAGAGTGTAGGTAACTGCTTGGCATTTTGTATTCATTCAGCTGTGCTTATAATGAGAAACAGAAAACACTGATTAATAGATCTAAAGGAATGTAGACAGTTACTAATCTTTCTATTGAAGAGAAATGCAGAAGGGAACTGAAGGTTCCCCCAAAGGTAATTCGTATTGTCAAAAACCAGAAAGGCAGAAAGGTCAAAACGAGGAAGACGAGTTTTACTTCATTATTCTCACCCTCTCCTCAAATTCCACGACCACCGACCTAATTTAAAGAAAAAACCATGCATGCCTAACGGCTATTCAGCCGATTACCATATGAAGTGGGGAAATGGGAGGTATCAATATGATAAATGCACACTTGTATTTTGAATATTCAGAACATTTGTAGATAAATAGATTTTGTATTGCTTTGTACTTTTGCTCTGCCTATTAGGGAACTATCCCACGCAGCTGCCCAGTGCTGAAATAAACATACACTTTCTAACAACCCTTTTAGAAAGTCTTTGTCCGTCTCGAGTAGAGTATCAATATTAGATCAATACTCACATTTTAATAACTCAGTTTTGCCTCAGTCTTCACTGTCAAGTGCTTCAGCCACACTGCCTGAGTCACAGAAAGCAAAGGCAGGGACTGGGAGAATGAAGAACCAACCGCTGTAGGAGATGATCAAGTTCAGGACCATCTAAGGAACCTGAAGGTGCACAAGTCCATGGAGCCTGATGATGAGATGCATCCATGGGTCCTGAGGGAACTCGCGGATGAAGTTGCTAAGCCAGAACCCATCATATTTGAGAAGTCCAGTGAAGTTCCCACTGACTGAATAAAGGGGAAACATAACACCCAATTTTAAAAAGGAAAATAAGGAAGACCTGAGAAACTACAGGCCAGTCAGTCTCTTCTCAGTGCCCGACAGGATCATGGAGAAGATTCTCCTGGAAACTATGCTAAGACACATGGAAAATAAGATGATTGGCATGAGCCAAAATGGCTTCACTAAGGGCAAATTGTGCCTGACAGATTTGGTGGTGTTGAAGGTTGGATCTAGTTCTTTTCCTCAGGAATTTTTTCTCCCATGGGTTGCTAAGACACAAATGACTGGGTACTTAAGAGAAACAAAGCGCAAGGCTAGAGCCTTTCTCCTTAGCAGGGTGGGGTAGAATTGCCCCTCATGAGAGCAAGAGCCTGACAACGCGAGATTTGGAGAGACTGAAAAGCAAGGGCAGGGGGGAGGTCACGACCTCTTGCTCGGGACCCTCAGAGCTGGACGGTCGGAGCTGCTGTCTGCTGAACCCACGGCCCCTGAGAAGCCAGCGTGGAGCTGCCGGTCTGTCTGCTGTGAGCCTCTGCCCTCTGCCCCATCGGGAGCCGACCTGCCTGCCACCAACCCGCTCTGAGTTTTCTCCGCTACATTGTAGCAGAGTTTTTCCCTGCACATGGAGACCCCTTGCCATCCCAGCTCCCTGTGTCCGGGGATCCTGCTGTGGCACCGACACCAGCTGCCCCTCCCGAGGGTCTGTGGAGCAAGGGCTCTCCTCCATCCCTCCGTGCTTCGGGCAGTCGCCATTCGCCGTGTGCTACCTGAGCTCACGCCGGAGCGCCCCCTGCAGCCGCCGAGGAATCACCACACCCAGAGCGCCCCTGCAGACACCGGGAAATCATCACACCCAGAGCGCCCCTGCAAGCTGTGGCTGGAACTGCACCAAAGGGAAAAGGTGCCTGAAGCCGAGCAGGCTGCCACTGGGTTTCTGGTTCTGTTTGTTGGTTAACGTTATAGTTGTTGTTATTTGTTATCCTTGTTTTAGATAGTAGTAAAGAACTGTTATTCCTATTTCCATATCTTTGCCTGAGAGCCTCTTGATTTCAAATTTATAATAATTCGGAGGGAGAGGGGTTACAGTTTCCCATTCCAAGGGAGGCTCCTGCCTTCCTTAACAGACACCTGTCCTTCAAACCAGGACAGGTGGCCTTCTGTGATGGGGTTACAGTGTTGATGGATAAAGGAAGAACAACTGACCTTACCTGGACTTGTGCAAAGCATTTGACACTGTCTGACGCAACATCCTTGTCTCTAAACTGCAGAGACATGGATTTCACAGATGGACCACTCGGTGAGTAAGGAATGGGCTGAATGGTTGCACGTAGAGTTGTCGTCAGTGGCTCAATGTCCAGTGTGTACCAGTGACAAGTGGCATTCCCCAGGAGTTGGTATTGGGACTGGAGCTGTTTAACATCTTTGTCAGTGACATGGACAGTGGGATGGAATGCACCCTCAGCAAGTTTGTCAATGACATGAAGCTGTGTGGTACAGTTGACATGTTGGAGTGATGAGATGCCATCCAGAGGGACCTTAACAGGGTTGAGATGTGGGCCTGTGGGAAGCTCATGAAATTCAAGTCAAAGTGCAAGGTCCTGCACGTGGGTCAGGGCAATTCCAAGCAGAAATACAGGCTGGGCAGATAATGGGTTGAGAGCAGCCCTGAGGAGAAAGACTTGGGGGTGTTGGTCAATGAGAAGCTCAGGACTTAGCAGGGCTGATTGATAGAGCTTTAAACTAGATTGGAAGGGGGTAAAGGGACAAAACCAGGCCTGTCAGTGATAAGCAATGGGGCATGCCAAAATTTGAGGGACTGAGTACTAGTGAGAGCCTTCATTCTGCTCCACAACTTGTTGGCTACACTGAACTGCACTTGAAATGTTTCTACACCACCATGAACAGCATGAGAAACAAGCAAGAGGAGCTTGAAGCCTTGGCCCAGTTCTAGAGATACCATTGGCATAAGCAAAATCTGCTGGGATGGGTCTTGTGATTGGTGCGCCATGATGGATGGTTACAGAATCTTCAGGAGGGATAGGCAGGGCAGGCAAGGTGGGGGAGGGGCATCATATGTAATGGAAAGGCTGGAATGTGTGGTCATTGGGAGGAATGGGTTAAAAGCGGAAGACTGGTGAGGCAGATTGTAAATAGATCAAGTGGCCTTGCAGCTGGCAATATCTCTAGATAAGCCTGTGCAAAAAGCAGGCCAGTGATCCTCTAGCATGGACTGTATTTAATGGTGACTGTGTCTCCATTTGAGTGCTTCTGCCTGGGTTTTGCTTTGGGGATCACCCAGTTAGTGAGATAACAGAAATAAATTGATTCTTTGTGTTCTAGCCATGAGTTTGTGGTTGTTCTGGCTGTCTGCCTGTGTCAACTCACACAATGGAGCTTGCAGTTAGTGATGGCATGGTTGAGAGCCTCTGGGTAAGGATTAAGGGGCAAACAAATATAGTGGGTGTCATCATGGGAGTCTACTATAGGCCACCCAGCCAGGACCCAAAAACCAGTGAATTAGTCTAGTCATTAGCGGGGTTTTGCAGGGCTCTATCTTAGGCCAGTGCTCTTAATTGTCTTCATAAATACTAAGTTTGCCAATGACACTGAACTGGGAGGAGCTGTTGACTCCCTTGAAGGCAGAAAGGCCCTGCAGAGGAACCCTAATAAATTAGAGAGCTGGGCAATCCCCACTGTTTAACAAAGATGAGTGCTGGATTCTGCACCTGGGATGGGACAACCCTGGATATACGTACAGACTGGGGAATGAGAGGCTGGAGAGCAACCCTGCAGAAAGGGATCTGGGGGTCCTGGTTGATGGCAAGTTCAATATGATTCAAAAGTGTGCCCTGACAGCCAACCATATTCTGGGATGCATCAAGCACAGCATCACCAGCCAGTCAAGGGAGGTGATGGTCCCACTCTACTCTGCATTGGTGTGGCCTTACCTTGAATACTGTGTGCAGCTTTGGTCACTGCAATATAAGAACGATATTAAGCTATTAGAGAGCATCCAAATGAGGGCAACAAAAATGTTGAAGGGCCTTGAGCGGAAGCTGTATGAGGAGCAGCTCAGGTAACTTGGTCTGTTCAGCCTGGAGGAGACTAAGGGGAGACCTCATTGCAGTCTACAACTTCCTCGTGAGGGGAAGAGAAGGGACAGACACTGATCTCTTTTCTGTGGTGACCAGTGACAGGACCTGAGGGAATGGCCTGAAGTTGTGCCAGGGGAGGTTTAGGTTGGATATTAGAAAAAGGTTTTTCACCCAGAGGGCGGTTGGGAACCGGAACAGGTGCCCCAGGGCAGTGGTCACAGCACCAAGCGTGCCAGAGCTCACAAAGTGTTTGGACAACACTCTTGGGCACATGGTGTGACTCTTTGGGATGGTGCTGTGTAGGGCTGGGAGTTGGACTTGATGATCCTTGTAGGTCACTTCCCAATCAGCATATTCTGTGATTCTGTGATTCTGGTCATCCATGTGCTTAGAGATGGCCTCCAAAATGAGGTGCTCCAACACCTTTCCAGGGATTGATGTGAGGCAGACTGGCTGGTAGTTCCGTGGGTACTCCTTCTTGCCCTTTTTGAAGACTTGAGTGACATTTGTTTTCTTCCAGTCCTCAGGCACCTCTCCTGATTGCCATGACCTTTCAAAGATGATAGTGAATGTCCTAGCTATGGCATCCACCAGCTCTCTCAGCACTTGTGGATGCATCCTGTCAGGGTCCATGGAGTTGTGTATGACAAGCTTGCATAGGTGTTGTCTAATCTAATCCCTCTTGACCCAAGAGTCTTTCTTCCAAGATTCACAGAATCACAGAATGGTTTGGGTTGGAAGGGACCTTAAAGATCATCTAGTTCCAAGCCCTCTGCAATGGGCAGGGACACCTTCCACTAGACCAGGTTGATCAGAGCTCCATCCAGACTGGCCTCCAGGGATGTGGCATCCACAACTTCTTTGGGCAACCTGTTTCAGTGCCTCAGCACCCTCACAGTAAAGAATTTCTTCCTAATATCTAATCTAAACCTACCTTCTTTCTGTTTGAAGCCATTCCCCCTTATCCTGTCACTCCATGCTCTTGTAAATAGTCTCTCCCCATCTTTCTTGTAGGCTCCCTTCAGGTACTGCAAGGCCACAATTAGGTCACCCCAAAGTCTTCTCTTTTCCAGGCTGAACAGTCCCAATTCTCTCAGCCTTTCCTTGTAGGAAAGGTGCTCCATCCCTCTTATCATCTTGGTGCCCATCCTCTGGACTCACTCCAACAGGTAGATGTCCTTCCTGTACTGGGGACTCCAGAGCTGGATGCAGTACTCCAGGTGGGGTCTCGTGAGAGCAGAGGGGTAGAATCAAGTCCCTTAACCTGCTGCCCATGTTGCTTTGGATGCAGCCCAAGATACAATTTCCTTTCTGGGCTGTGAGCACACGTTACCAGCTCATGTCCAGTTTCTCATCCACCAGCACCTTCCAAGTTCTTCTTGGCAGGACTGCTCTCAATCTGTTCATCTCCCAGCCTGTATTAATAGCAGGAGCTGCCCTGACCTGGGTACAGCACCTTGCACTTGGTCTTGATAAACCTCATGAGATTCCCATGGGCCTATTTTTCAAGTTTGTCCAAGTCTCTCTGGATGACATCTTGTCCTTCAGGTGCGTCAGCTCCACCACTCAGCTTGGTGTCATCAGCAAATTTGCTGAGGGTATACTTGATGCCTTTGTCTATGTCATTAATGAAGATATTAAATAACGCTGGTCCCAATACGGAACCCTGAGGCACAGCACTCTGAGCCATTGACCACTACCCTCTAGATTCCTTTACCCTGGTCTCCTGGGTCAGAGATGTTGAGGAAGATGAAATAGGAGTGTCTTATAAATATGATTACCTGGCAAAAGATGCTGAGAATCTAGAAACTATAAGCGAGATTGAAATGAAGACAAGCTTTGAGATACCAAACCCCAGTTACTGAACAACTAGAAAACAATGGCATGGCTGACTGAAGGTAATCCCTTTTTTGATTAAACAATACCCTCTGCTTGCAGACAGGTCCAAGGGTCAGAGCAGACCCTACCAACTTAGCAGACGGTCCAAAAAGCAGTTTTTAGGGTTTAAAATATAACACCGTATGGTAATGCAATAGTTCTCATAGGCTGTATGCAAATGTTATAAGATTTGTAGCTTGTTCTAGATTGGTTAATGAAAATTAGAATATTCAGCACAGAAGATGATTTATTGTATTGTAAACGACAAGCTCGCTCTCTTTGATGCTCTCGCTTCGCTCTTCTCTCCTCTCTTGCTTGCTTTCTTACTTCTCTTACCTGCTCTGGGCTGCGTCTGGCAGCCCCGAGCAGGTCTCCTACACCCATGCCCTTTCACAATAAACCTCATGCTCTAAGACCCGACTTCAGAGATCTCTCGTCTGTCCCGACCATCCGAAACTGACCCGCAAATTCTACAAGAGATCCCTGATATGATTCTAAGCTTGACATGATCAAATAATGTGCACTTGCAGCCCAGAAAACCAACCACATCCTGGACTGCATCAAAAAAAGCATGACCAGCAGGTCGAGGGAGGTGATTCTCCCCTTCTGCTCAGCTCTTGTGGGACCACCACATGGTGTGCTGTGTCCCGCTCTGGGGCCCCCAACATAAGAAGGCATGGTCCTGTTGGACCAGGTCCAGAGGAGGGCCACGAAGATGATCAGAGGGCTGGAGCACCTCTACTATGAGGAAACACTGAGAGTTAGAGTTGTTCAGCTTGGAAAAGAGAAGGCTCTGGGAAGACCAGGCTACAAGAGAGGCCAGTTTGGATGGAACTCTGATCAACCTGGTCTCCCGGAAGGTGTCCCTGCCCACGGCAGGGGGGTTGGAACTAGATGATATTTAAGTCCCTTCCAACCCAAACCATTCTATGATTCTATGATTTTTTTCTATAGTTTTCTTGCTTTGTTTTGAAAATAATGAGCAAAGTTTCACTACTGGTAAATCCAAGCACTGCAGTGATTTTGAACACCGACATTACAGTGGTTTTCTCCTTTTTCCCTTAAGTAATGTTATTAAACATACACAAATTAGCTGGCAAATGCATAAGGGATTGCATGTGAAGAATTGTCTAGTGGCCCCTCCCCACATTCCTGAGCATGTCTTTGCATGAAATTTTTTAGTTAAATCACTTTGGGTTTTGGTACCTTTGAGGTACAGAAATGCTTGAAGAGCTGTGTGGTCAACCCCTTACCATGAGACTAGCACTAATATTTCTTCTCATAACTCTTGTCAGGATTTCAGGCTGCAAACCTTATTGTCAACACTGCCTGTCATGCTTTATTCTCTTTCAAGGCAGCAGAAATGTCAAGTCTTGCACTGTCAGAAACCATGTTGTAGGGCTAAAGGTAGAGCAGGAGAAAGAGGGGGAAGAGCAGAGAAACCAGATCTGTGCTGGTGGTTTCCCATTGCAGCTCTGGATAGGTGAACCTTTGCATTTCAGGAGCCTGAAGCCTCTTCAGGGGTAATTCATTCAGGGCTTTTCCTTGTCAGCATCCCAGTCAAGGTAGGACCATGCTTCTTACTGTGATATCCTACCAGCTATTAAGCAGCTGCCATTTGATATGAAGTAATTTTCGAAATAAAGTATCGCCTGTGTGTTTCATAACCACTCAAGAGAAAAATAACTGAACTATAACTGGCCACCTTCACTTCCTGAATTTATGCATCATTGTTCACTGGCACAAGCAGTGAGTCTTCTGTAAGTCTCCTTATCTTCTCAAAAATCTCTTGGCCATATGGTGCATTTTTGGAGTGTAGTCTTGTCAGACCAATACAGCTTAGCAGGCTTTAACTTTTTCCAGGTCTTGGAAATTTCTGACAGCAAGAAAGTAATGATGATATAATACCACACACATAAAGCACATATGAAAACTATGACTAGTAAACTGACATTGATCACAAAGCTGAAGTACATTGAAGTTTGTGTGAACCGACACAGGCAAGTGGCCAGAACAACCACAAAACCACGGCTGAAATGCAGAGTAATTTTATTTCATTACCTGGCTAACTGGAGGATCCTGAAGCAACACCCAGGTAGAGACACACAAGTGGGAACACAGGCCCCATTAGGCTCAGTCCATTCTGACAGGTGGCAGGCCTGTTCTTTGCACCAATTTATCAAGGGCCCACGCACGTGCTTTTTATGATCTCTGAGCTTTGATCTCTCTCCTAAAACAGGGAGCTCAAGAACGTCCATGAGAGTGCCTCAGAGTCTCTCCAAACACCTATGTTATTACTACACAGAGGATAAACAGCAGTAGGCATAATATTTGGGGTTTGCCACACTTATTCTCCAGGCCTTGGCATTCCCAGTTACAAGGTCACTTGAGAAAATCTGTGGTCTCCTCACCATTCTTCCACTTTTAACCCTTTCCTTCCAACAAGGTGCTGAACTTCAAGAAACTAGAAGATAAATAGCTCACTGGCCTCTGACAGCAGGGTTGTGTGGGGAGACTACAAAGCTTTCTAGAGGTCAATTAAACAATATGGACTATGATTCAGCAATGCTGTGTACTGGGTTGTGTGGAGTCACAGCATGTGGGTGACAGAGGAACAGGCCTTGAAAACTAGAGTGATCTCCATGTAAAACATCCAGGTCACTAGGGAAGTGGTAGAAGCGCATTGTGGGTTTGTGAACTGCTGGACCTGTCAAAAGTGAGACTCACTGTTCGTTACCTTAAAAGGCATTGTTTACCTGTTACCATAAAAGGTAAAAACTGTAAAATAGCCCAGATGACTGGGGAATACCGTGGTGAAAGAATTTTCACTGCACAATAAACGTCTTTGCACACCACCACCTTGTGTGAAGTCCATGACCTCTGCTCAATCACCGCAGGGTTGTCAGAGACAATGTTATAATTTATGGCTGTAGTTATAATTTTTCTCTGGTGTCCCCGGCCTCCTGCCGGTGGTTGCCTTTTGCTATCCGCTTGTCCTCGAATACCCTAACCCTGAGGTGGGTAGACGAGGGAACCACAGGGGTTCAGCAGAAGCTAGAGGCGTCGGAGGGTCGAGGGTTATTTCTTTGGATCACCAGAGTGTCAGCGAAGAAACAGGAGCGACTCTTAGCTCGGCAACAGAGAGGGTTTTATTCTGCTCTGGATCCGGGGGCTAAGAGCCCCAAACTGGCGTCGTGCATGAACTTAAATACAACATAGTTTAACCAATCAGAGGTCGGGAGTGGGGAGGAGTTAGGGAGGGACTGGGGTACAACAACCATAGGGAAGAGAGGAAGGGAGGAGACAGGGGTGAACAACGAATCAACAACTGTGGAACACAGAACTTTCCAGAACTGGGTATGAACTTAGAATAAGAGTGACAAACAATAAACCCAATAACAATAAGGTAGGAGTAACTTGGGGAGTGGCCCTGTTAGGGGCTAAACCATTGTAGTTTCAGTATCAGGGGGAAACTTTCCTCCTGGTGGACTGACCCACCAGGTGGAGGAACGATCTAAAGGTCTTAGGGGTTTCATCTCCAAGGAGACAACCCCAACATATGGCTTAAACATCTTCATGTGAAACCTTTGCCTATTATAAGAAAACCTTACAAAAGCTGCAGAGAAGACCACCACACCCTGAATAGGCCTTCTGACTGAGGCCCTGGACTGATGCACTGATGGAGATAAGATAAATTCAGGTCTGGGGAGAGAAGAAATACATTCACAGAGGGATCAAGCTTAGCCCGTTCAGGGTGGAGACCATAGTCCCAGGGCTATCAGCTGCCAGGCCTGCACAGACCCTCACACCAAAGGGTGGGGGATGGGGGGGGAAGAGAGGCTTTGGGTTTGTGGTGAAAAAGCCTCTGGTCAGAGGCAGTGAATGCCCATCCTCCGCTGTGCAGAGGAGTCCAGCTGCAGGGGCCCCTTCACCCTGGGAAAAGCATATCCATAGCAGAGGGATGTCGTGGCCCTTCAAAGGCCTCCCCCCAAAGGGGTCCCCAGACCCTGCACCAGAGCACTGCAACATGATACAACAGATCCACAGTGTTGCAAGGGACAGTGTCAAACTGGCCCCCTGCAAGGGAGGGACCTGGGCATTCCCACCTGGACCAAATATATATTAATCCACTGGATTCTATACTTTTTGGCGTGGCATGGCATGGCACAGCATAGCACAGTGGCAGGGGACCCTCACCACCAAGACCAGATGGAGGGAAGCCACAAGACATCATTGGGACCTTTGGATGGGTGATATGTTTCTACCTAACCCCTGTCACCCTCTCCGTCCCCCTACCCCCCTACACACTTCTTTTTCTTTTTCTTTTTCTTTTTCTTTTTCTTTTTCTTTTTCTTTTTCTTTTTCTTTTTCTTTTTCTTTTTCTTTTTCTTTTTTTCTCTTTGCCTCTTTTACTATTAAATAAAATAGATCAATTTTGGCACCAATATCTAATGTTGTTTGGTTTTAATCACGTTTTTTTGGTATATTTCAAACCTTTCTGGGTCCAATCTGTTTTATTCACAGAGGCTTAGTTTCCTTTGGTCTTCTGTGTTAAACGGGTTCGTAACATGGGTTTGCATGTCAAGGTTTTGGTAGTGGGGGAGTTATGGGGTGGCTTCTCCAAGAAGCTGGCAGAAGGCTTCCCTATGTCCAGTGAAGCCAACACCAGCTGACTCCAAGATGAACCAAATCCGAGCCAATCAGTGACAGTAATACCACCTCTGTGATAGCATATATAAGAAAGGGGGGAAAAGTTATTGTGCAGAAGCAAATTGCAGCCAGAGAGGAGTGAAAATACGTGAGAGAAACAATTATGCAGACACCAAGGTTAGTGAAGAAGGTGCTCTAGCTGCCAGAGCAGAGATTCCCCTGCAGCTTGTGGTGAAGACCATGGTGAAGCAGCTGTCCCCCTGCAGCCCATGGAGGTTAAGAGTGGAGCAGATATCCACATGCAGCCCTTAGACGACTCCATGCCAGAGCAGGTGGATGTGCCCTGAAGAAGGCTGTGACCCCATGGGAAGACAGCAGGCTCCTGGTAGAACCTGTGCACCCATGGAGAGAGATTCCCATGCAGGAGCAGGGGAAGGCATCCACCCCCTGAGGAGGGAGTGGCAGAAACAACCATTCCCCATTCCCTTGTGCCACTGGGGAAGGGGGGGGGGGGGAAAGAAGGTAGAAAATCAGGCATAAAGTTAAAGCCCAGGAAGAAGGGAGGGGTAGGGGGGGAAGATGTTTTTTTAAGAACTGTGTTTACTTCTCATTGTCCTTATTCAAATAATTCAATAATAAATTGAATAAAATTATTCAAATAATTTCCCCAAGTCAGGTCTGTTTTGCCTGTGATGGTAATTGGTGAGTGATCTCCCAGTCCTTATCTCAACCCAAGAGCCTTTCATTATATTTTCACTTCCCTGTCCTGTTGAGGAGGGGAGTAATAAGAGTGGCTTAGATGGACATGGCATCCAGATAAGGTCAAACCACCACATGCTACTAATGATAGGATCTTTCCACCATCCCTCCCTAGCTGCTTTTGTCCTTAATCTTAATTTGCAGTAGGGATAAGATTCTGATTAGACATAGACTGGTGAGCCAGGTAATTTCCAAAATGTCCAAAAAGAAAAATCCTAGATATACCATGCACACAATAGTCCTAGAAGCTGAAGTTGGGATTTGAACAGAATATTCCAAATCTGCAGCTGTATGTTTCAGCATTCTGGATGCAAAAAATCTGGATATACATTATAATGTAGTATGATGTATTATATACCAAATCAGGTTTGGGTAGAACAGAGGCAATTCTGGAACTAAAATCCAAGATCAATCCAATTATGTATATCATTAAAAGCATGGAAGTAACTACCAGAAATATGACTGAACTGGAGCTATTTCTGCAGGCTGAGTGCAATGCCACTAGACACAGGACTTATCAGACAGCAGACAGGGCACACTCAGTGGCATCTGCCAAATGAGTGGAAAAATCTTGACGTTTTCTCTTTGCTCCCTCCTTTTTTGGTGGACGATGGGTTGGAGGATTGCCCCCTTAGCAAAGTGACATCCTAAGTGTAATTACTGGAAATGCAGCTCACCATACCATTCCCTCTTCATGATATATTGAGAAATTACTCTGCATTCCACCAGGTTGCATAGCATTACACCACTGATGTGTTATCAGCAGATGTTTTCTTTGACACATTGTGCTGCAGTTCAGTGCATGAATTCACACTTTTTAGTGATGGTACTTCGGAGATGTACCAGAGAAGACAGTGAGGCAAAGTTATCAAGAACCCTAAGGCTATGTTGAGAATAACGATTGAAAGAAGCCATTTTTTCCAGACTACAGCATATTTTTCCATAAGAAAGAGATTAGTCAAGACCATATTTGCCTCAGAGCTCCAGACTCCTAGTGTACTCATCCAGAACAATGCACCTCAAAATTTGATCAAGGTTTTTTCCTGGCAGGCAAAATCCCAATTAGATTGTCTGACACCAGGAACAGTGAGGTAACTTCTAACCCAAAATGATGAATAAAAAGGCAAAAGCATTCCCTCTGAAGATCTAAAACTGCAAGTGGCAAGAGGTAGACAGAGGCAACAGAGGCAAGAGGCAACAGAGCTATGTAGCATCAACTGTACAATAGAAGAGACTAATAGAAGAGTGTCATGAAGAAACTGAAGAGCATTTTTTTCAGAGAAGGATGACATCAAATGTTTTGAGGGCATAAGTATTAAAATATATAGAGCAAGTGGATAAAAATGTAAATAAATGCAGCAAATTTACTTCTGGCACAACCAAAACTTAATATAGCATTAGCAAAGTGCAGTGCTGAAGAGGGTCTGAATGACAAAGCATCTGACTCAGTAGTTGACCCTAGGAGACAATGGTAGCAATAAAGATACACAGGCCACAGCAACGATGGTTAGCTGTGATGAGAGAGCCTTTTACCACAAGCAGTTATGAAAAAAGAATCAAGAGAAATTGCCAACTAAAGCAACAATAGTTGAGAAAACAATAGAGACAAATGAAGTCCTAGATGGACTGCTGAACCACACCTATAAGGCAAGGCTGCTACCAATTCCCCTTTCCAAGGTCTCTCTCTCCTAACAATGGCAGGTTTCTGATACTTCTGTTTTCACCAGCCCAGAACAAAAATATGTTACAAAATCATGTATCAATTGAATTTAACAAACTATAGAATCCAGCAATAATTTTCTTTGTGCTTCATGCCATTATTATGGCAACAGGGCTTTGTTCCTCTCTCGATGTACACTGTGATTTATTGTATCAGAAACCACATCGAGAAGTTATAATATTGTCATTTCACTAGCAATACCTCCCTGTATTGCTGTTTTAAGGACAAATAAACAGTGAGTCATAGCATCCTGTAGCTGGACAATGATGAGACTGATCACTCAGGTATTAGCCTTATTACCCATATCTTTTTCGTTTTTGAAATATCTGTGTGCATATAGAGCCTAGGTCCTGAAAAATTCTCCAGCCAAGAGAAAAGTGTCGTAGCCGAAAGTTAGGCACAATAAGCACAGCCGCATTCCTGCTCAGGGATCTTTGCCACTGAGAAGGAAAATGCCCTGAATCCCGCTGATTTGGTTCCGCAGTGGGGAACAAGGGTTTGCTGAGAAACCGAGGGAAACTCCAAACGGCCGCCCCGCAGCCCGACCGCCCCAGCCCCAGACCCGGTTTTTTTGGATGCCCTTTGTCAACTCCGGGCTGCCATAGGGACCGCAGTGCGGACTGCGCCACGCCCACTCGCCACTGTCTCCGGGCAGAAGGGTTCGGCGGCACTAGGTCCCTGCCGCAGCCCCTCCACCCCAACAGTGGCGAGGAGGAGGCTTGCCCCCTTTGCCCGCTGCCCGCTAGACGCTCCTGGGGATGGACAGTGGGGCGCTGTACGCGTCGAGCCGACTGCGGATCTTTGTGCGGGCGGCAGCAGGGAGCCGCCGCCGCCTCCGGACACCGCACGGGGCCCGGCCCGCAGTCGCTGACCGCCGAGGGCGGCTTCCTGGCGCTCGCACCCGACGGAGGGGCTCCGAGTCCGGTAGGACGGGAGGGGCGTGCGCGCAGATGTGATGACGAGCCCCTAGTGCAATAAAAAGAAGAAACCAGACACCTAGACTTCGCAGCTTATGTGTCTGTGCCGAGCGTGTGTCGCCCCGATCATAAGCAAGGAGCGGCCAGGCCCCCCCACCCCGCCGGCCGAACCCGGTCAGCGCCCCCGCTGACCCCGCGCAGAAGGGGAAGAAAACGGGGAGCGACTGCCTGCCCTCTGAGGGGAAGGCGTCTGCGGGGTGGGGGCTCCGGCGCTGCCTGCGTCGGTCCCGCTCCCCGCCGTCTCACCTCGCTCGATGTTGGCGATAGCCCGCTGCAGATGCTCTTCGGTCACCAGCTCGCCAATAACCACCAGCAGGTAAAATTTGCTGTCCAGGAAGCGGTGCGAAAGGCTGGGCGAGAGGGAGGTGGGGTTGGGGATGCTACAGGAGGCTTCTGAATCCATTTCCATCACGGTGGCCATCGTGGACGCCTCACTCCTCCGTTCCGCGGCTCCCGGGTGCTGGGGAAAGAAAGGCCACTCCGCGGCTGCTCCGCAGGAAGTGAGGGTAGACGGGGAGGCGGCAGCGCTTTTATATGGAGACGGTGCAGGGCAGGGACCTGGCGAAGAGGAGGAGAAGGAAAAGGGGAGGGGGGGGGGGGGAGAGGGAGCCGGCGCATCCCCGCACCGCCACTTTTCCAGCATGCACAGCTGATGTCATCTACGGCAAATGCTTCCCGCGGCAGCCCCCGGAAGCAGGAAGAACGCGGAGGGGAGAACAATTGCCCGAGGGGCCGCCGCAGGGGTGGCCTCGAGGTGCACCCCGAGCTTCCACGTGATCCCTCCGCCTGTGATTCCCTGGCCGGCTCAGGTCCCTCGTCCCTCACATATACAACCTTCTCCTTTGTCCTCCTGCTGTCTTACCCTGTCTTACCAAACCCTCACTGCTGGCTTGGCCTTCTTCCACTCCCCGAGGCTCTCCCAGGATCTCAGCCTTGAAGCATCATGGCCGTGCCATGAGGCTCCAGCTGCACCCCTGATGCTGGATGAAAAAAGCAGCTCCACTGTGCAAGGCCACGAGTCCAGTCTCCTGCATCTTTCTGTGGCAGTGCAGCAAAATTTTAGCCGTATTTCCCTCCCTCCCTACTGGCAATCTAAATATTCTTTTTACCTTTTTGTTTTCTTTTGCTTTAAAGCAGTTCACTTAATAAGATACTAAGAACATAGGTTTTCTGCACATTCAGGTATAGATATAGATATAGATATAGATATAGATATAGATATATGACTTCTGCCAGAAAAGCACTGTTTCTGGACAAGATGCTTATACCTATACTCTGAAGGCTCCAGAAGTTCAAAGGGCTTTGCATAACTACTTTTGACTGGGCTCAAGCAATTCCAGGGAGAAATGGTATCTGAAAACATCTACAATTGCCAAAACAAAAGCTTGATTCCTCTGGATTACCATGTAAAAGTTAGACATCTGCTCCCCAATACTCAGAGACCCATTGAAGAGAGAAATTCAATCACGTCCTAAAAGTTTTTTATCCTCCTCTAGAATGGGATAGAGCAGTCTGAGATAAATCAGCCTTTCTAAGATGTTCTCCTCACTTTACTGAATGAAGCCAGGAACTGGTTTACACTAAGCATCTTGTTTATATTGATTCCTAAAGATTTTCAGCTTTTTCATATATTTGTAGCTTTGTAGATTTTTAATATATAGCTGTATCGTTTTGATGCCTTTTTCTGGTCTTAGGAAATAAAGGCTCAGACACGGTTAGAGGGTTGGGGGTTGTTTACCTCGGTATTTTAATAGGATCCCATTCGATGGCTTCTGCCGTCCAGGTAGAACACGTCACAAAAAGCCCCGTCCCCCCCAATCAAGTATACAATTAAAGACTCTACACATTAGCATATCTACCAGGAGGGCCCAATAAGGGGCCGGGGCAGGCTAACTTCTAGTTTACAAAATCTGTCCTACTAGGAGACCTTGAGTGCTTACGACAACAGAGTGTTTGGTCTTCTAACTCTACATAGTTTCAGGGATGTTTAGTCTACCGGCCTGCTAAACACCATGAAACCAGGCTAAACCATCACCTAAAGCATCACAAGTATGCATGCTAATACTTGTGAATATAGGGAACAGTGTAAGAAGTATTCAGAAGAAAAGCAGAAAAAATCCTTCAGGCATCATTTCCCCCCTTTTAGAGACTAACAAGATTCTACTTTGTCTAGTCTCTACCTTACTCAATTCTACATTACCCACAGTATCGATTTACACAACCGGCTGACACACAGGCTACTACACAGAGGATCAGAGGATAACTACAATTACAGCTACTATAAATGTTTCTTTTATCCAGGCCCAGTTTGGTAACCATGAGGTTAGGGTGTCAAAGATCTGGTCAAATTTTAAGGTGTCAATTTTGGAAGCTTAAAATGCCAATCAACGGTCAGTGACCACCCCCATCTAGAGGTGGCAACCAGATACAGAACCAGCAATTGTTCCTATTAAGGACCTTGGACACATTTTGGACTACAGCCTTATGTAAATCATGGGACAAACCCTGAATCATGGTTACCAGTTGGGCAGAAAACAGACATCTAAAGAACAGTTTAAACCACATCCTTCTGATCTGTATCAGTCTTTGTTTTCTTGATGGTCTCGGGAGCCGAAGCCTTCTTCACTCTGGAATAGTGGATCCACGGTCCCTTGCCAGCAACTTTGACTGCAGTGAGGGTGGTCAGCAAAACTTGGAATGGTCCCTTCCACTTGGCTTGCAAGGGGTCACCGTCCCACCACTTGATGTAGACCCAATCTCCGGGCTGGAACTGATGAGCAGGTATGTCCAGTCCTGTCGCAGTAGAGACGGACACACGACACGCAAGTAGTCCAAGGACAAAGAAGAAGTGCTTTATTAGTCTATGCTAACATCTTTATACCCTTTTTCCCCAGCTACTGTAACATGCTACTATCGGCTGCGTGGAAAACAACACCAAAGCTGTCTTCATAACAAGAACTTTCCCAGCACGTTAACAAGCCATACAAGCAGTCAACTACACACTATAAATCCTCCACCACATTCTTGGTGCTCCTCCGCAAGGCCATCTCTGGGTGCAAAACATCTTCCCTGGTTATCTTCTTGGCTGTTCCCCACTGTGGCTACAGGTGTTCATACCATTGCTTTCTCACGGGGCTTTCTCATGGGTAAATTCTGATCGCTTTCAAGTCCATGTCCGAGAGGCTTTCAGGCCTGCTGTCAGCCTCATCCATCCCCACAATTCCCCCTTTTTGTTTTACTACCAAGAAAGCAGTGTTTATTTATCTCTGCAGGGCCCTTTGCAGAAAAGACAACAAACACAGCACCAATAGTAAGAACAAAAATACAACAAACAAGATGACACTTCCCATTTTCAACAGATCTTTGAACCATCCCGTGATGCCCCAGGCACTAAACCATGTATCAAACCCACTAACAGTTTTACTTAACTTTTGCACTCCATACTGCAGCTCTTGAATATTTGTAAAGATAGACTTTGAATTGTCTGACAAACTCATATAGCACATTCTTTCAAAATAAGTATGTTTTAAAAGGAGATTGTGGAGTTGCAAGTGAAACACACATAGAAGATTGATTTAAAGCATGACCTAAAGTTATCTATACATTCTCAGGCATAGGAGGCAGAGGAGGCAACATGACCTTTCCTTCCTCTATGCAAAACCTAATGATAGCAATCATTAACATCCAAGCTTCAGGTCGATTCATCACTGTCCCGGGGGTGAGGTCGCTGTAAGTCCGGCCTCACACACCGTGCCGGTACCCAACGGGCTCCAGTATCTGTGGAGACACAAGCATATCTACACCCCCAAGTGATGAGGTCCCATGGACCCTCCCACTTGTTGTTAATCAAATCTCTGACCCGCACCTTTCCTCGAGGGATATTCACTGTTCTGTCCGACTGCAAAGAAAGAAAATGCTTTAGAAATATAGGAATATTAGAATCAGAAGGCACTGTGAGATGATTGATTGTATACAAAGCTTTTTGCAGTCTGCTCTGCGGGGGTTCCCCTATCATTCCCCCTTTTTGTTTTAATTAACGTAAGTTTGTCTATGGCATTACCAGCCACCTGTCACAAGTAGTGTAATAAGTAAGAAACACACATAGTTAGACATAGGAATACTTTTAACACCCATGTGATAAAACCTCTAAGTGATCAATGATATTCTGTGATTCTTCATGACCCAATAGTTTAAAAAATCCGTCTTGATTACTTTATTTGTGAAGGTTGTCAAGCAAAATAATACATTATGGAACTGTGAAATACTATACCAACAGTCAGGGTCTGTGACAGCTGGCACCTTGTTTCAGTGAGGGCCGGGGGATCCCTCCCGGGTGAGATCCCCAAGTCCACCCCAAAAGGGATGCAGCTCATATAAACTCAAATTATGAAGTCAAACCTGACTTAAGTATGATTTGGATGCAGAAACACCTGGGCCTGTTGGTAGATGTCCGACCAGAGAGAGTCCAGGCTTGGCCAGAGCCAGGACCCCAGCTGGAGGGATTTCCCTAACACAGATCTTATGAGAAAGCTGTTAGAAACAGCACCTAGGAAGATCACTTAAAGCTGAACAAATCATGGAGACAGTTATATAAACATAGTACAGGTTATGCAGACCGTAAAGTAACAGACGTTGTCAACTACTTTAACTAAGAAGACCATGGTACCATGAACATGATTATTAAAAGAATGCATATATATCACTGTACGTATGTAATCTTAACCTAATCTTTCCTATAACACAGATAGTTATGCATAACTGCAGTCAACTTTCACAGAATCTGGTTGTAATACTTAATTTTAACAGAACTTAATAAACCTAATAGCATTTAAACTTTAACAACATATTTATACTTATTAATACATCAGGGGTGATCTGGAGTTATGAATACATCAGGAGTGACAGTTTGGGAGAGTTCCAAAGACAGCGTTACGAGCTGCGAGTACACAGATCCATCCCTTCTTCAAGCAGGAATGCAGGTGTGTGGTATTGTCTCCAGGATCACTGTACTTCAAGGTTCAGCTGTGGATATAGAACTCAACACTCGTTAACATAAAGTAAAAACAAGAAAAACTGGAAAACAGATTAAAATTCAGTTATCCATTTCTGTCTAGTAATACAATTCCTATTACCAATTCACAGAGATGTCTGGCTTTCTCAAGCAGTTCTTAGTCAAAGGCTTCTCATTGCCCCTGTCATCCAGGTTGCAGAGTAACAGGGGGCCTGGCCCCCCGGGGGGGGGGGGGGGGAAGGAGCCATGTAAGTCTGCATTGACAGCATGTCCTGAGTTGGCAGCATGCCCTGCGGAGGTGTTTGTGTCTGAGCACCCCCGCCCCTTTCGGGCTCTGCTTCCCGTTTCCCGAGTTTCCTAAAAATTGACCATTTACATGAGACTTGGATTTATATTGTTTTGCAAAATGACCAGGTTTCCCACATCATTAACAAGAGAAAACTGCTGTATTCCCAATTCCTTTCTGCTTTTTCCCTGTTTGTTTCTGTTTACAATCAGTTTTCAAATGCCCTTGCTCTCCGCATACATAGCATTTCTGAGGTGGTCGTAAAATGGCTGCTAAAGCAGTCATTTTATGTTCCACAGACCCAACCTTAGCACAAGCTGTAACCATATCTGTTAATGAAGGATCCCCCGGAAGGGTATAAATCACCTTTTTACAATCCTCATTTGCATTTTCCTGGGCTAACTGTTTACCCAAGATCTGCCGTAACTGTTCATCCTCTACTTGTTTCTCCAGGGCTGCTGAAATCCTTTCTGCAAATTGCAAAAATGGTTCCTTTGTCCCTTGAACTACTTTTACAAATCGAGGTCTGGGAGAAGCCATTTCTATGTTTTTTATCAATGCTCCCATTCCTAGCTTCTGACATAGTTCAAGGATCAAAGGATGCCATTGGGCTTGTGTGTCCGGGTTAGCAAATGCACCCCTTCCCATCAAGGCATCAGATCCCACTGCATACCTAGGATCGTCCTGAGGTCTGTGCATATTCTCTACTGCGGCTCTCTCTGCCATCTGTCTCCAGTTACTCTCAAAAACTCCGAACTGCACGGGCTGAAACAACACCTGAGCAAGGTGCTTGATATCAAAAGGTGCAAGCAAGTCTGTGTTTATCACTCGAATTACTTGCATAACTTCTGGAGACCCCAGGCCATATTTAGAATTCTTTCTTGCAAATCCTGCACTACCCTACAGGCAATCACCTGATGACTATCTTGCTGATTAGTTCCTGGTGTAGCTTTAAACACGGGATACGCGTGAACACCGTCTCCTGCACCAGCACTCCCCCCAGCAGCCCCCTCCCCGATCATTTCAGTGTCCGTTGTAAACACATCACTATTAAGATTAGGCATACCTAGCCTTTCAACCAGCTCCCATTCCCCACACTCAAGGGCTTTACGTTTGACTTGTTCCCAAAACCGAGCCGGTTGTCTCAGCTGCACTGTCACCTGACAAAGAGGCAGTGTCCAGGGCCTGGTTTTCCAAGCCTTATTAGAGTGACGACGATCACTCTCTCTCTCCTGTGAACGCTCCTGCATTGACACAGCCTCTGAGATTCCCCGATCAATTTCCCTTTCCTCCCCACTATCACTGTCCGTGTCAGAGTCCTTTGGCAGTGGAGGAAACGTTTGCAAAGGCTGTTCCGCAGGAGGCTGCACAGGCTGTGAAGATGGAAGCGGGGGGACCGCGGTGGCAGGCTGTACAGCAGAGTCTGTTCTCTGCTCTTTTAAACTCATTTTTGCTAATTGGTCAGCAGGCGAGGGATACACTCGCTCCTGCCGTACAAGGTCTCTGGGAGAAGGATAAGTGGGCAGCACATAGTCTTTTGGAGAGATATACGACCTTTCAGCAACACTGCTGTTTTTAGCAGAAGCAGGCTGAGTCTGAGGCAGGTCAGGGGCCGCTCTCTCCGAACAGCACCCATCTCCCCCCTCTAACTCCATCTGCTCATCCTCTACAAGATTCATAGCTGTCTCTTCATTAGGTTGTCCTCCCTTTTCTTGCTCCTCTCTCTGTTTCTTTAAAACATCAAAGAGCGAGCGCCAGGTTGTTGCCAACTTTCGTGCCTCTTTATCTCCCCGAGAAATAGCTTCCCACAGTTCATCTCCAACTGCTTTCCAGGAGCTTACACTAAAAGCAACACTCTCATCTGCTGGAAAATCATGCGATTTTGCCCACAATAATATTTTTTTCAATGCATCATCTGTTATGCTAGCCCCTGTGCTTTTTAACAAAACTTTCCATGTAGACAGCACAGTCTTTTCCTGGCTAGATAAATTATTACCCATATTAAATTTGTTCCCAACGGCTCACCTTAATCAAGGTGTCAAAGTTCGGTCGACCAAAGCAGAATCCTCTGCTCTCAAGCTACGTTGGGCTCCGTCTCCAGCGGCACCTCACCCTGCCGCTCAGTTCCCACTTTTTCAAGCAGGCGTCCTGCTCTCTTGGCAGGCTCCTTGGATTACTTTTATCTTTTATCCCGTTCAGTCCCGAACAAGTCGGCCAAGGGATCGCGCCGACCCCGAAGATCGCGTCAGTTCGCCGATCGCGTCGTATCACATCGGGCTCACGGATCACGTCGGGGTCACCAGTTGTCGCAGTAGAGACGGACACACGACACGCAAGTAGTCCAAGGACAAAGAAGAAGTGCTTTATTAGTCTATGCTAACATCTTTATACCCTTTTTCCCCAGCTACTGTAACATGCTACTATCGGCTGCGTGGAAAACAACACCAAAGTTATCTTCATAACAAGAACTTTCCCAGCATGTTAACAAGCCATACAAGCAGTCAACTACACACTATAAATCCTCCACCACATTCTTGGTGCTCCTCCGCAAGGCCATCTCTGGGTGCAAAACATCTTCCCTGGTTATCTTCTTGGCTGCTCCCCACTGTGGCTACAGGTGTTCATACCATTGCTTTCTCACGGGGCTTTCTCATGGGTAAATTCTGATCGCTTTCAAGTCCATGTCCGAGAGGCTTTCAGGCCTGCTGTCAGCCTCATCCATCCCCACACAGTCCGATTGGCCTGGACAACATGAAAAATCTCTGGAGCTTCTGCAAAGTGGAACTCAAAGCCATTAAGTACTTCTGTAAATCAGCTTTACCTTTCACATGAATCTCTCCCGGGATATGTGGAGCTTGATAAGGCCTGCCATATAATATTTCATAGGGACTTATATTGTCCCTCCGCCTTGGCTGTATGCGGGTTCTCAGCAAGGCTATTGGCAGGGCTTGAACCCAGGTCATGGATGTCTCTTGACAAATTTTACAAATCTGGGTTTTGAGGGTTCCATTCATACGCTCAACTTTGCCACTTGCCTGGGGCCTGTATGGTGTGTGCAGGTCCCAGGCAATTCCCAGAACCCTGCTGACGTTCCCAACTACCGTTGCAACCAAGTGAGTTCCCCTATCAGATGGCATTCCTAGAGGAACCCCCAGTCTTGGAATTACATGATTCAGCAAGGCTTTCACTACTTCTCTTGCTGTGTTTGAGCGACAGGGGTAAGCTTCAGGCCATCCACTGAAGGTGTCAACCAGTACCAGTATATACTTACATCCCTCTTTGCGTGGCATCTCAGCAAAATCGATCTGCCAATAATCTCCCGGGAGATCTCCTGTTTTTGTCACCCCTAACACAACCCGTTTGCTTGTGTCAGGGTTGTTTTTACGACAGGTATCGCACTTGCTGGTTATAGATTGTACAATATCCGTCATCCCTCTCCCTATCGCTACCTTTCTAAGATGTTTTAAAAGATTTTCTGTTCCCCAGTGAGTACTTTCATGCTCTCGCTGGGCTATTTCTCAAAGGAGGAAGGGTGGAACTACAACCTGTCCCATTGAGGTAACAGCCCACCCCCCTTCTTTGATCTCAGCCTTAAGAGAGTTAATTAATTTGTGATCCACCTGATCGTATTTTGGGGTAAACTCTGACAAATTATTTCTTTCTGTGGTACCACTGCAAAAATGCCTTTTTCTGCAACCCCTCTTGCTGCTTCATCAGCAAAGTGATTTCACAGTTCAGGGGCTTTCTTCCCTCTTTGATGGCCTTTGCAATGCATGATGGCTACTTCTGTTGGCTTCCAAATACTCTACAAAAGCGCAAGAATCTGTTCAGCATGCTTAATCTCATTACCTTGAGCAGTCAGCAGGCCATGTTCCTTCCAGATAGCTCTGTGGGCATGAACAACACTGAAGGCATATTTGGAATCAGTCCAGATGTTTACCTTCTTTCCCTCACTCAGCTCTAGAGCCCTTGTTAGTGCAATGAGTTCAGCTTTCTGTGATGATACATCTGGAGGCAAGGCTTTTGCCTCTATGATTTTATCTGTGGTAGTTACAGCGTAGCCTGTCATTCTCTTACCATTTCTCATGAAGCTGCTCCCATCAGTATACAGCTCCCAGTCTGGGCTCTTCAGGGGAATGTACTTCAGGTCTGGTCTGCTAGAATAAGTCTCCTCTATTGTCTGTAGTCAATCATGTTCAGGCATGTTGTCAAGTAATGTGGATGACAAAAACATTGCAGGGTTTACCACAGATGTTGTTTTCAGAGTAACATCATCCTGTTCCAGCAACACAGACTGATATTTCAGCATTCTGCTAGGGGATAGCCAGTGATCCCCCTTTTGTTCCAGCACAGTTATTACTGCATGGGGTACATACACGACAATGTGCTGTCCTGCATTAGGAGGACAGTTGCTGCCACAGCTTTCAGGCATCCAGGCCCTTCTTGACTAACATTGTCTAGCTGTTTTGAAAAGTAGGCTACAACTCTTCGCTGGTCCCCAAGGTGCTGTGCTAGTACTCCCAGAGCAGCATTCAGTCGCTCATATGTAAAGAGTTCAAAAGGCTTATTCAAATCCGGCAGCCCCAAGGCTGGGGCAGACATTAGGGAACGTTTCAACTGTTTGAAGGCAGCCCTTGTACTTTCTGTCCACATGATTGTTCCCTTTTTGGCTGCCTTAAGGACCTCATACAGAGGTTTTACCAGCAGTTCGTACTTTGATATCCATAGGCGAAAACCAACCAACCATTCCCAGGAAGGCTTGCATTTCTCTCACAGTGTGGGGCTCTGGAAGGCGACAGATAGCTTCCTTCCATTCTTTGCTGAGTTGTTGGTGTCCACGGAAAATTTCCAGCCCAAGGTAAACTACTGTTTCCCTGGCAATCTGGGCCTTCTCTCTCGAGACGCGATAAACACTCTGGCCCAAAAAGGTCAACAGACTTATGGTTAGCTGGATACACTCATCTCGCGTTCTGGTTGCTACTAGGATGTCATCAACATACTGAAGAACAACTCCTCCTGGCTCCTGTTTCCTCCAGACCTCCAGTTCTTTTGCCAGCTGGTTTCCAAATAGCGTAGGACTATTCTTGTAGCCTTGAACCAAGACTGTCCAGGTGAGCTGAGTCTTCCTTCCTGTTTCAGGATTTTCCCACTCAAAGGCGAAAATTTCTTGGCTGTCCTTATGCACAGGAATGCAGAAAAAGGCATCTTTAAGATGTAAAACAGTGAACCACCCTAATTCGTCTGTTAGTGTAGTGAAAAGTGTGTAAGGATTGGCTACAACTGGATATTTGTCTTCTGTTATTTTGTTAATCTCCCTTAGATCCTGCACTAATCGTTAACTCTTACCACCCGCTTTCTTCACTGGTATAATTGGGGTGTTATACTTGGATTCACATTCCACTAGCAACCCAAATTTGAGAAACTTCTCAATTATGGGTGCTAGTCCTTTGCGACCTGCTAATTTCAAAGGGTATTGTTTTTGCCTTACCAGTGTAGCTCCTGCTTTGAGTGTAATACTTACAGGTTCAGCTCTTTTGGATCTCCCAGGGATATCATTGGCCCATACTATAGAACTGACAGCATCTTCTATTTCTTTGGGAATTCCTCCATGGCATTCCTGTATAAGAATAGCTGCTGCTTCTATGAATTTAGATTCAGGAATTATGACTTTCACCCCCCCCGTCTCTAGGGAATTTAATTTCTGCCTCTAATTTCTCTAATAAATCTCTGCCCAATAATGGCATTGGTGAATTTGGCATATACAGGAACTGGTGTGTCACCCAGTGTTTTCCCAATTTGAATTTTAAAGGTTGGAAAAAAGGCCTTGTTTCCCTTACCCCAGTGGCTCCTACCACATCCACAGTCTCTTGACTCAGTTTACCTTTTAAAGTATTTAATACAGAATAGGTCGCCCCGGTGTCCACTAGAAATTCAACATCCTCATTTCCCAGCTTAACTACGACTGAAGGCTCCGCTGGGGGAGATGCCCTTGGTTGCTGTCTATCATAATCCACAGCTAGTTCCGGAGCTGGGGGTGTCTTTTTCGTTCGTGCTGGACACTCATTTTCCCAGGGTCCCTTCTGCTTGCAAATGGCACATTGGTCCTCAGCTAGAGGAAAACGGGGTCCCCTCTTTGGTGAGGTGGATGACTTTCCCTTATTGTGATTTTTCTTATGGTGGGGCTTGTTCTGTTTGTCCTTATCTACTGAATCCCTGTTCTGATATACTTGCCAGGCTATTTTCAACATCTCACTTGTATCCATTACCCCCCTTTTTTGCAGGTTTTTCCTTATATCATCTGTTGACTGGCCCATAAAAATGTAGGCCAGCTGGAACTTCTGATCAGGTGCTTCGAGGTTCGGAGTTGTGTATTTCCATGCAGCCTCTTTAAGCCTATTCAGAAACTCTGCAGGAGTCTCATTTGGATTTTGCTTGATCTCAAATAATTTAGAAAAATTCACTACTTTAGGAATGCCTCATCTCAACCCATAGACCACCCATTTCTGAAACTGCTTTAATTTTGCCATTTGCTCAGGGACATTGGGATCCCAGCCAGGGTCAGAGAGTGGGTATATGCCATGAGGCATCCCTTGGAGAGTTCCAGCTGCAATTTGGGCCTGTATAGCATCTATGGCAGCTTTATTAACCATCTGCCTTTCTGTGCTATCTAGTAATTCATCCAGCATCACATTCAAGTCTCCCCAATCAGGGTTTTTGGCCCTTATAGCCCTCTGTACCTGTATGGCTACTTTCTCTGGGTTGTCACTATACTTTCCAACAAAGTCTTTCCACAGCTGTAGCTCTGTGAGAGAGAATGGTGTCTTTATATAAATCACTCCCTGGTTTCCCACAGCTTGTCTCAGAGGCACTTCTAGAGCAGGCCCTTCCCTTCCCCCTTCATCTCTTTTTGATCTCGTGTGCCCTGCAATTGGACGAGTAGCATCTACAGCTTCTTGGGCTATTTTTTTCCTCCTCCTGCCACCCTCCTCTTGGGGACCATCTGTATCCACATCATCCCATTCAGTTTTAATCCCAACACTGGCAGAGCAGCGGAGGGGGAATCCGGAATGGTTGTCTCTGTCCCCTCTTTTGGAAAAGTAATTTGGATCAGGGACGTCCCACCCGCTTCTGATCAGGGTGGCTTTTCCCCTCTCCCCGATGCTGGAAGAGCAGCGAAGCTGAGATCGAGAGTACCTCCACTCATCCCAGGCTCTGGCCAGGTCGGGTGGGAGGGGCCAGCTAGGCTCCGTCCCCGGTCCGCGCCCCCCCAGGGGCGGTCAGGAGCCGGCAACCAGCCAGCCCCCTTTCCGCCCTCTCTGCCCCTTCGCCCGCCCCCTGTGTGGTCAGGGGGCCAATCAGCCTCCGCTTTCGGTCTGTGGCAGCCTCGTGGGCGGTCGGGGCGTGAGGGCCAGCCGGCCTCTGCCCCCGCCCCATGCCCGCCCCGTGGGCAGTCGGGCGGCAAGGGCCAGCCGGCCTCTGCCCCCGCCCCGTGCCTGCCCCATGGGCGGTTGGGTGGCAAGGGCCAGCCCGCCTCCTCCCCACGCCTTTCTTTGCCCCCAGAGTGGTCAGGGGGCAAGGGCCTGCTTGCCTCCCCCCCCGCCACACGCCCAGCCTCCGGATGGTCAGGGGGCCGGTCGGTCTCTGCCCCCGCCCCATGCCCAGCCTTCAGATGGTCAGGGGGCCGGTCGGTCCCCGCCCCCGCGTTTGGAGCGGGCGGGGGAGGAGGGGGAGGGGGCGGTTGCGTCGGCTGCACCGGCGGAGCCGGTGGGGCTGGGGATGCCAGCTGTGGAGCCGGTGGGGGTGGGGGTGCCGGCAGCGGAGCCGGTGGGGGTGGGCGTGGGGGTGCTGGCTGCGGACCTCCATCGCCCACCCCCAACTGCACAGGCTGTAATGGGTGGTGGCACGGGAGGCGATCCCCCCGTGCCCGTACGCAAAGCTGGGGCCACCGTGTCCATAACGTCTGTTTCTTCCGCTTCGTTAGTCACTAGCTGCCTTCTCCTCCTCCTTACATTTCCCTTCCCTTTTACAACCATCTCCAAACAGCCTTTCTGCACCTCATATGCCTCCTCTCTATTTAGTAATATGGTAAAAAGTTCTGCGTATTTTAACTCATCAAACCTGCGCAGCGCTCGCAATTCTACCATTAGCTCTGTGACTATTTCATTTTCTAGACTCCCAAAGCGTGGCCATACCCTCTGTCCTCCTAATTTTAACGTCGGCCAGACCCGTGTACAGAGTCTTATCAGCTCCTGTGTGTCCAGGGGGGACCTTTTTCCAGTTAAATATCGCCAGTTTTTCAATACCAGATCTAACGGAGATTCTCCGGGGACTTGCACATTCTCTGAAAAATTACACCCCATTTTACTTATAAAAGAGAATTCGGCCAGGAAAAAAAACCGTTTCGCCTCTGGGACTCACCTAGCTTGCAAACTACTGTCACTAACTAGTGGTAACTGCTTAGAAATGAGCCTTAAACAGCAGAACTGCACGCACGAGAAAACTTGTTAAAGTTTTCTCAACCGGGACTCGAACCCGCGATTCCCGGCTTCGGAGTTTTCTGTTCGGCACCTTAAGCCACTGAACCACCTTGCAGTTGTGGTCCCACCCACCAACCATCCGCGGTTTAACTGGAGAGCGTCCTCTTCTTACCACGATTTTGCAGGAAGGGGGCTAATTTCCCCCCCTTTTTTAGGGTCCTCTCTGACCCCCCCCGCCCAACCTCCCAACCTCCCTCCTGGTGCTAGCACAATACCGAAACACGTCTCCCCCGCTTTTACTCACCTCTTTCGTGCTTTCAGGCGCTGGGTCCTAGAGCCCAGTCACAGCCTTGGACTGCCGCTTAAACCCCGTAGGTGCCGGCGAAGGGGCTAGGCGAGATATTCTCAGCCCAAAACTGCAACTTTTCGGGGTCTCTATGGTCCCGGCCGAGTCGCCAATGACTGATGCCTTTTTCTGGTCTTAGGAAATAAAGGCTCAGACATGGTGAAAGGGTTGGGGGTCGTTTACCTCGGTATTTTAATAGGATCCCATTCGATGGCTTCTGCCGTCCAGGTAGAACACGTCGCAAAAAACCCCGTTCCCCCCAGTCGAGTATACAATTAAAGACTCTACACATTAGCATATCTACCAGGAGGGCCCAATAAGGGGTCGGGGTGGGCTAACTTCTAGTTTACAAAATCTGTCCTACTAGGCGACCTTGAGGGCTCACGAAAACAGGGTGTTTGGTCTTCTAACTCTACATGGTTTCAGGGGTGTTTAGTCTACTGGCCTACTGGACATCACGAAACTGGGCTAAATTATCACCTAAAGCATCACAAGTATGCATGCTAATACTTGTGAATATAGGGAACAGTGTAAGAAATATTCAGAAGAAAAGCAGAAAAAATCCTTCAGGCATCAGTTTCTAGCACTTTCTTACACTTTAGAACAGTAGTTACCCTTTCTCACATGTCGCGCTCTTGAAATTCTATTTACTCTTATTTCCAAGAAAAGAATTTCTAACAAGGGCATCCTGTTTTGCATTGGCATTTGGGAGACATAAGATATAGGGCTAAGAACCCCTTGGCGGGACACCAGTGGGGCAGGTCCAAGGGTGGGTTACTGCGGGGAAAATGATGGGACATCACACCAGATCAGTACGATCGAAAGTTAAGCCCCTTATTTTCCGACAGTGAGCATACTTATACTTTACAGCGTGCCAAAAATAAAACTACATAATAAGTTTTTCTTCGACCATACACACACTGTTTTTCTCACACAAGGGTTTCCTCTTAATTAGAGCACTAAGTTAGTATCAGAAGGCTACAATAACAGTTTCTTCTACCAAGTTAATCTTTAGACACCTGCAGCTTGTTTTCGGCTTTTATGTCTCCCTTTCCCACAGCTGTCTTACGAGTAACCTTGAGCAGAGGCATAGCTCTCATCTAAGGGGCCTGGATTGTACACTTATACTTTATGTCCATGCAGCCAGAGATAGTTATTCTCCACAAATCCCCCTTCTTTTCTTTGAGCAATCCAGACCTGGTTTACACCTTTTTCTATTGCATTTATCAAACACTTAACTACACACGGTAATACTATACCTATGATTATAATAACCACTAAAACTATCAGTCCCATCCTTACAACTTCCATTAACCATCCCTTAATACCCAGACTTACTAACCAAAGACAATTCTACTATCTTAATTTTCTTCATGTTTTCCCTCAGTTGTTGTAGATGAGCATGAATTGATTGTGAGTGGTCAGATAGATGCATACAGCACATTCCTTCAAATTCTTTGCAACCATGGCCCTGAGCCAGCAATAAAAAGTCTATTGTGGCTCAGTTTTGTAGCACTGCGTGCCTAACACCCTCAACGTCCTGCAACAGCTCTGAAATTATGCTTGATGTTAGGTTTAGCTACTTAGCTGTCCAGCAAGCTAGATTATTTAGTTTTCACAGTGCATTTCCAGCTGCAGCTCCTGGCACAAACAGTGACAACAATACTCAGGCTACTTTCCCTTGTAATTCTGCCTTATCTTTACAATTAGGGCCTAATTGATCTACTTATCATTTTGTTCTAGCTCTGTTTACCTTTTGTAATACATCGGCTATTGAGGGGGCAAAAAGAGTGAGTTTGCTAATATAACAAGGCCCTCCATAAACATTTGCAGGGATTCCTTGCCATGCCCGGTCTCCACAAATTAGGCGGTGTCTGGGGGGAAATTCTTTGGCTGTGTCATTGTTCCAAATTGTGAATTTGCTGCCTCTCTTTTCTGCTCCTAACCTACCATTACAATAACCATTCTTGCTTTGATACTTAACCCGTGCAGAGGCACTCAATACATTAGTCCAGGATGCCCAGTGATGCTGTTTATAAAATTTAATTCTCATAAAGGCTGGTCCTTTATTATAAAAACAGAGAGTGCTATATACTCCACTACTACCCTTAGACTACTCCTATGACTCCTACTATGGTTATTGCCCTATGGCTACTACTACGGCTACTGCCTTCTACTGCGCAGTGAAAATTCCCTTTATACCATCTCAAACACAGGATGTGCCATCATATAAACAGAAAAGATAAACAATACCCTATATGGTCACAAACTACAATACCCATAACACACATAGTGTAACCCTATAATTCCCCCCTTTGTTTTAATTAACGTAAGTTTGTCTATGGCATTACTAGCCATCTGTCACAGGTAGTGTAGTAAGTAAGAAATACACATAACTAGATATAAGAATATTCCTAACATCCATGTGCTAAACATTCTAAGTGATCTCATTACCCAATAGTTCAGCAAATTAGTCTCAATTGCCTTGCCTCTGAAGGTTATTAATCAGAATAATACCTTACTGAATTTTGGAATACCATACCAACAGGCAGGGTCTGTAACAGCTGGCACCTTGTTTCAGTGAGGGCCAGGGGATCCCTCCTGGGCGAGGTCCCCAAGTCCACCCCAAAAGGGATGCAGCTCATATAAACTCAAATTATGAAGTCAAACCTGACTTAAGTATGATTTGGATGCAGAAACACCTGGGTCTGTTGGTAGATGTCCGACCAGGGAGAGTCCAGGCTTGGCCAGAGCCAGGACCCCAACTGGAGGGATTTCCCTAACACAGATCTTATGAGAAAGCTGTTAGAAACAGCAACTAGGAAGGTCACTTAAACCTGAATGAATCATGGAGGCAGTTACATAAACATAGTACAGGTTGTGCAGACTGTAAAGTAACAGACGTTGTCAACTACCTTTAACTAAGAAGACCATGGTACCCTGAACACGATAATTAAAAGAATGCATATGCATGACTTTACGTACGTAATCTTAACAGAACCTAATCTTTGCTATAACACACATAGTTATGCATAACTGTAGTTAACTTTCACAGAACCTAGTCGTAATACTTAACTTTAACAGAACTTAATTAATCTAATAGCATTTAAACTTTAACAACATATTTATACTTACTAATACATCAGGGGTGATCCGGAGTTATTAATACATCAGGAGCGATAGTTTGGAAGAGTTCCGAAGACAACGTTACAAGCTGCGAGTACACAGATCCATCCCTTCTTCGAGCAGGGATGCAGGTTTGTGGTATTGTCTCCGGGGTCACTGTACTTTGAGGTTCAGCTGTAGACATAGAACTCAACACTCATTAACGTAAATTAAAAACAAGAAAAACTGGGAAACAGATTCAAATTCAGTTATCCATTTCTGTCTAGTAATACAGTTCCTATTAGTAATTCACAGAGAATACTAAGGTAATCCTTTTTTTTTTTTTTTTATGATTTAGTTTATAGTTGTGGTAAATCTAGTTTGCCACTCGTTTAAACCTAGTCTACTACTCACATTACATTTTGCCCAAACTGCCTTACTCTGGTCCGTTCCACTCCCAAACCCGCAAACCGGGGGGGCGGGGGGGGGGGGGGGGGGGAAGCGCAGCAGTCCTTGTAGAAACTTGAGAGCGGGGGGACTAGGCCCGGCCCCTGGGGGGGGGTGGTGAGCCGTGCAGCCGCAGGGAAATTCTTTAGTCATACTTTTTCACACTTTTTAGTTTTTGAGGCAGGACAAGGTAAAGTCAATTACAGGAGTAAAAGAACAGTGTGGGCAGCGCCGCCGCCGCTTCCACCCTGCTGATCCAGGGAAGATCAGTGTTGCTAGGCAGTTGCTAAGGAAAAGTTTTCGCTGCGCGTGGTCCCGGTGGTTAGGGAAAACTGTTGTTACTTAGTCGTTACTGGGAAAAGAGGTTTCTCGCTGCCCGCCCAGGGCGCAGAGAAGCCGTGGCTGTTGCCGCGCTGTGGTCCCCACCACAGCTGGCTGTAGGGATGGGCAGCCGCGGGGTCACTGTAGCCTCCCACCCCCGGTGCGTTGAGATACTGTCGGAGCCAAGGGCAGGAGCCGCCGCTGGTTGCAGCGGCCGCGGGGATAATTCGAAACTGCTGTGGGGGGAGGCTGGGTGGCCACCGTTGCAAGTTCGTAGACTGCTAGGGCTCTAACCTTTTAAGCACGTCCCATAGTAAGTTTTCCAGTACATTACCTTTTGTTTCTTCTTCCTTGGTGGATTGTGGAAGCGAGTTCGATTGTAGGGCTGCTCTCGCTGACTCGGGTGGTTGGTATCGGGCGGCTGACTCGGGTGGTTGGTCTCAGGTGACTGGATTAAGTGGGTGGCATCCAGGCCTGCCTTCCCGCCGCATGTGCGGCAATTTCATTTTGATTTTACTCATTTTTGTTCTTAGTTGATCTCGCTCTTTGTTCAATGTGTTTTTACCTTCGGCGGGCTCGTTAAGTTTTACAACGGACCTTTCTTTGAGTTCCTCAGTACTTTGGGTAACATTTGCGGGCGTGGTTGGCTCGGGCAAAGGAGGAGTGGAAGGCAGAGTTGTTGCAGAGGGGGGAAGCGGGGACGCCACACAGGTCAAGCAGGTGGAGGTGATTGCTGTTTTGGTTTCATTTGATTTAGTCTGAAGGGGTTAATGTCGTGAAAGCAGAAGCAGCTGTCTGCCTCTTGGCTTTTATTGCCTGCAGGGTCTCTGCTATGAGCTTCCAGTGAATGGAATATTTGGATGTCTCTGTAGTGGCTGCTCTGTTATTACTGATCACGTCCCACAGTGCCTTCCTAATTGTCTCCCAGACGGGTATCTGAAAGGTTACTCCCGCTCCCAGGGTTAGTCCACAGTCCCAAGTCCATTTTAGGAGATTCCGAATAATGGAATTATCACATTTCAATCTTCTCACAGAGATGATAAGTTGGAGGAGGTTTAGGACTGCTAGTTGTTCCTTGTCCATCCCCATCTCCTCCCCGGCCACTTTCCTCCCCAGACACGTTACATAAGGGGCTTCTCATCTTCATGGTGAGGCAACCAGATGAGACATCCCACCTTTCGGTGAGGCTTCCCACCCTTCGAGTGCGGCTTCCCTCATCCCACACGGCCTGCGTGTGAGGCTTCCCACCTGCGGGTGAGGATTCCCTGTCTTCCTGTACGTCTGTAGGTACGAGGCTTCCCACACCCTCAGTGTGAGGCTTCCCAAACGCTGTGCGTAAGGGGCTTTCCCATCCCAACCACGCAGCGAGGCATCCCACCGACCACTCTTTCGGTGAGGCTTCCCACCCTTCAGGGTGAGGCTTCCCTCATCCCACACAACCCCTGTGTGAGGCTTCCCACCAGTCGGTGAGGATTGCCGGTCTTCCCACACTTCTACATGTACGAGGCTTCCCACACTCACTGTGTGAGGCTTTTCACCTGTTGGTGAGGCATCCCACCCTCCTGGTGAGGCATCCCGCAATCCGTGTGTGCGAGCCTTCCTGCCGGGGCAGAAAGGATTTGGCCGGCTTACCCACTCCCTCAGTGATCTATTTCACCGAATATCTGCATCTGATGCCTCCGAGGGCCTCCTATCTCGTCAGCTGGTATCAGGCCAGGTGGAATCACTTCAGGTGGAGTCGCGCCGCGAGACCCTCCGTCTCGGTGATCACATTGTGAGGCCCTCTATCCTGTCGATCATGTTGGGGTCACCATTTGCGGGGAAAATGATGGGACATCACGCCAGATCAGTATGATCGAAAGTGAAGCCCCTTATTGTCCGACAGTGAGCATACTTATACTTTACAGCGTGCCAAAAATAAAACTACATAATAAGTTTTTCTTCGACCATACACACACTGTTTTTCTCACACAAGGGTTTCCTCTTAATTAGAGCACTAAGTTAGTATCAGAAGGCTACAATAACAGTTTCTTCTACCAAGTTAATCTTTAGACACCTGCAGCTTGTTTTCGGCTTTCATGTCTCCCTTTCCCACACCTGTCTTACGAGTAACCTTGAGCAGAGGCCTAGCTCTCATCTAAGGGGCCTGGATTGTACAATTATACTTTAAGTCCATGCAGCCAGAGATAGTTATTCTCCACAGGTTACCAGCACAACTGGTCTCCTATTGGATGTTGTAGTGGTTTTCAGTTCACCTATTCGAGGTTCTGGCCAAATGCCAGCACACTTACCACAATTTACCTGATGTTTGCTGTGAGAGGAGGATTAGGAGTAGGCAAAGCAGGCTCAAACTTTATAAAGTACAAAGAAAGTTTATTAATATACCTAAGACAGAGGAAAAAAACCAGGACAAACTCCTCAGACCACCCCTGCTTCCCCCACCTCTCCATTTCTTTCTCCTTGACAACATACAAAAAGACAACACTTTGACCTCCAGTTAGTTTACCACCTCAGAAATAGCTCGTGTTTCAGTTCATTTAGGGAGAGAAGTCTTTTTTGTTTACACCATGGATTTTCTGTAGGAAAAATACAGTTTTTTATGGGTCTTCTGCCTCACCATCAGCCACTGCCCGGAAGAAATATCTGCTGGTGGTGGATTCACCTCCCCCCCAGTAGCCTTCCCACAGCCACTATGGTGGGTCAGGAACGGTCCACGGGGTACCTTTTTAAGGATGCACAGTTCAATTGCAGCAACAAAGAAAAATCCCTTCTTCTGTGCTGAGCAACACAGGTTCTCCTGACAACAGAGGTTCTCTGGCATTCTCCCCGGGACCAGGGCTCTGGGTCACAGCCTCTCCTCTGTCTTGGTTCAAGTTTCTCATCAGGCTGTACTTATTTCAACACTTACTTGTCTTTACCCAGGTATTTCAGTTCACTGGCTGCAATTATAACCTCACATCCCCCCTTTGGACTATGTCTTCATACATTATAGGGAATTTATTAGCTCAGTCCCCAACCATGGCTCTCCAAAAGAATTTTCAGCTTCACTCTCGAAGCACTTCTCATACACCTCCCTCTAGGCATCGCTTCTGCTTTCCTCACTGACTTTAAAGCCTCTATGCTGCATTTATGTAGATGTCCTCACTCGTTCCTCTCTCTCTGTAAGGAAGGATGGGTGTCTGCAAGTTTAGTCCAGGCATGGATAGAGTTAATCTCTCTCTCTCTCTCTTCCCGGCAGTGTGACGATTACGTGGTCTCTGCCGGGCTGTTTGAAAAGGGTCTGAGCTGGATGGCAGAAGCTCTCAGAGTCTCTGTGGCCTGGCTCTGTGAAGCTGGCTCGGCCTGGTAGGGCCGCCAGGCCCAGGGTGACAGGGCAGGGCCTGGCCCAAACTGGATGGAGTTCAGCCCAGTCCTTGACTGGCCCAGAGCAGGGGCTTGGCCCTGTCTAGTGTAGCTGACATGTCTGCTGAACTGTATCTGCCGAGAATTCCATCTGTTTCCTCCCCCACGCCCAGCTGCAGAGGCACAGCTGCCTTCCACCTCCCTTTTCCTCCACCTCCCTCCTTTGAAAGGGGCGGGCGGGGGGGTGGGGGGGGGGGCGGGGGGGGGCAGGGATGGGACAGGGCCTTGCCCATGAGGGAAGCAGGGAGATGCTCATCTCTACACAGCAGCAGGCCAAAGGAGGAAGAGGCTCAGAGGGTCTTTGCTTATATATGGTTCTTTCCTCGAAGGCGGATCATCTTTTTTTTTAGTTGGTTCACCTACACATCAATCCTTACAACTACCTAGCTACTGGCTCTCTCTCCCAGGAAGGAAGTTATATCCCTTCCTGCAGCATAGGTCACTTCCTAGATTTTGACCTATTCTAACTAATCCAGGACTTGCTAGATATACTAATTGGTTAAACTTATAAAAATTGTGAAAATCCGATGCTGTGGGTAAGCATAGCTATAATTTGTGCCCCTGAAAGCTTTCATTAAAGAACTGCTCTTTGTGTTACCACTTCTAATATTTTTTTGGAAAGTTTGTCTTCCAATTCTAAGCAACAATATTGCTGAAGTGATGTGGAAGAAATCTCAGTGTGACCTATGAAAGGATATAAATTTTTATAGCCTGTTTTTTTTTTTTTAAGATAGCTTCTGGTCCCTGACTGACACTTCCTCTGTGTACAGCTCCTTCCAGTACTGACTGTTCAAATTCTCTGCCTGTTCCTCAGAAACAGAGTACTTGCCTGGATGAACCTCAGTCCTGTTTCTTAGAATATATACTTTGCTTCAGAGCACACTGGACTCATTTGAAATAGCATGTCTTATTTACCTAGAGGAATCTGCAAAGAATGAAACATTGTTGTAGGTTCTGGTTAATATTAATCTTATATATGCCTATAGCAACTAGTATTTTTAATATGAATAGTTCCTCTGCATAAATATAGCACTGAGAGCCTTGATTAATATGGTGTGATGTGTTTGGATGTTGCATCCAAAGAAGACTATTTTTCTGAGCTATCATTGCCTTGAAGGTTCTAGTCTATGGACAAGCATTTTTACAGCCATCAGGTGGCTCTGATGACAGTGATAAAGAGCAGTGATGCTCATTCTTCACTAGAGCTGACACTGTTAATAGAACAAATGCAATGGCATAGATGCAGAAGAACTAGTAGCAGTTCCAAAAGTATTAATGGCAAGGTATTAATGATAACAGTGTTGCTCTATTGGTACTCCATTTGTCTGAGCCCAGCTATGTTTTGGCGTCCCTTTGATGAGCCTGGCAGTTTCCATGAGGTGGTGTAGATGTGTACCTAGAAATAAGGTCTACTCCTCTGTGGCCATGTCCTATATGACCCCTGCCCTAACAGTGTGTATTCTAGTTATAGTGATATCAAAATTGGTTGGATAGAAACTTTCTAACACAGTTCTGAGTATTAGAAAACAGTCATTCTTTATTGCAGCATGCTGGTCCCTCAGAGGATCCTTCCTCTAATCAAGTGCCCTGAGCATTGGTTAAACAGAGTTTTTATCGTACACACTGATTACATATTCATTAGCTATCCCTGCTTACTTGATGTATATGTATTGCTTTATTTTACATAGTCACACCCCTTATCAGAAGTCCTTATATGGTTCTTTGGGGTCTGTCTTCAACATCCAGTGGCCTTTTTAGGCGGCTGTTTCTCAACCCCTGCTTTTGAGTAAGTGCAATATCGTTGTTTTGCATAACTTCTACTTTGTCGGCCTTGCAGAGCTGAGCTGGCATCCTGCTTGCATTTTGCATTACTTTTGTTTGCCCAAGTTACATCCTTTATCTACTTCTTCAAGGCTATGCTGTTCTGTTCTACTGTCCTTTTCAGAGTAAAATACTATTCTCTTCTACTGTCCTTATCAATAGATACCCTCAAGACTTGCCACATGGTGCCTGCTGGAGGAAGTCAGCTTCTGGCTTCTCCCGCTGGAATACATAGATTTGGGATATGCCTTTATTTCAATCACCAACAAGAGCATCTGGTCTCTGGAGTGTGGAAGGGGCTTTCCAAGGGGACTTGCTAACTGGTTGCAGAATAGACTGGTAGTGGTTCCTGAACATAAAGGTAAAACAATTACTTGCCTCACAAGCACAGCAGGTTAAATGCATTACTCTGAGAAATGCATGCCAATATACAAAATTATTTGTGCTTTTTTAGCACTTCCTTATTTTAAGAAAAAAATTAATACATACATAACTGTAAAATTGCTTGTGGATTTGAAAATTAAAAGGTGAAATGAATGTATTATGTACAAAGAAGAAAACACTTACATACAGGTAGGTAATACAGATATATCTGAAATACTCTGCTGAGATAGTCCTCTATATTGCTCTATAAAAGAGTATGGAGCTAGAACATGGTATGATAAAAGGTGAACTGTTACGGTGAAGCTATATTGTGATGGGAGATGTTTCACACATTAAAACCTTAAGGACAAGAGGCTGCCTTTGGAAGAAAATGGTCTTGTGCTAAACTCTTTAAGGGATGTGGTTCTCTGTCCTCTCACAAGCATATGCTGCTTCATCTGAGATGGAAGTGAGACAAGAAAAGGTGCTTTAACCTCATGGATGTGTCTGAGAAAGCTGCAGGTACCCAGCTCCATGGTCAGTGTTCACGCTAGAACTTGCCCAGTTGGGTTCTCATTCCAGTAGTTTTGTTTGTCATACAATCATAGAATAGTTTGTGTTGGGAGGGACATTTAAAGGTCATCTAGTCCAATGCCCCTGCAATGAGCAGGGACATTTTCAACTGGATCGGGTTACTCAGGTCATCAACCTTCTGTATCTGGAAACCCATACACAATATGAAGAGTATCAACAGATCCACTGCTGGGTGAAATGTGGAGATACACTGTATAAAGTTTACTCAGTGTCATGTTGTCAGAGATTATATTAGATCAATGTCTCGAGACATTTTGGGATGCTTGGAATGCCTGTGTGTCTGGTGAGAGGTGGCAGTAGTGGTTTCAGTTCGCCTATTCAGGTTTGTGGCTAAATGCTAGCACACTTACTTATATTTACTTGATTGCTTGTTGTGAGATGAGGATTAGGAGTAGGCAAAGCAGGCTCAAACTTTATAAAGTACAAAGAAGTTTTATTAATATACCTAAGACAAAGGGAAAAGAAAAAAAAAAACCCCAAGAAAAACCAGAACAAACTCCTCAGACCACCCCTCCTTCCCCCACCTCTCCATTTCATTCTCCCTGACAACATACAAAAGACAACACTTTGACCTCCAGTCAGTTTACCACCTCAGAAACAGCTTTTGTTCCAGTTCATTTAGGGAGAGAAGTTTCTTTTGCTTACACCATGGATCTTCTGTAAGAAAAATACAGTTTTTTATGGGTCTTCTGCCTCACCATTAACCGCCGCCCGGAGTAAAGTCCAGCTTAATGGTGGATCCCTCCCACACCAGTAGCCTTCCCACAGCCACTATGGTGGGTTATGAACAGTCCACAGGGTACCTGTTTTAAGGATGCGCAGTTCAATTGCAGCAACAAAGAAAATCCCTTCTTCTGTGCTTAGCGACACAGGTTCTCCTGACAGCTCAGGGTCTCTAGCATTCTCCCCAGGACCAGGGCTCTGGGCCACAGCCTCTCCTCTCTCTTGGTTCTAGTTTCTCATCAGGCTGTACTTTTCCAACACTTACTTGTCTGTACTTAGGTATTTCAGTTCATTGGCTGCAATAAGAACCTCACATCCCCCTTTGGACTATATCTTCATATATTACAGAGAATTTATTAGCTCAGCCCCCAACCATGGTTCTCCAAAAGAGTTTTCAGCTTCACTCTTGAAGCACTTCCCATGCACCTCCTTGTAAGTATCAGTTCTGCTTTCCTCACTGACTGTAAAGTCTCTGCGCTGTACTATGTCGATGTCCTCACTCGTCCCTCTCTCTGCGAGGAAGGATGAGTGTCTGTGAGTTTAGTCCAGGCACGGAGAGAGTTAATCTCTGTCTCTCTCTCTCCCCGGCAGTGTGAGGATCACGTGCTCTTTGCTGGGCTGTTTGAACAGGCCCGAGCTGGATGGAGTCCTGGCCCGGAGCAGGGGCCTGGCTCTCTCTCTCTCTCGTGTAGCTGGCACACTGGCTGAGCTGTATCTGCTGAGGATTCCAGCCGTTCCTCCCCCATGCCCGGCTGCAGCGGCACGGCCGCTCCAAACTTCCCTTCCCCCCTCCACCCTTTGGAAGGAGCGGGGGGGGAGCTGGGGCCTTACCAGCGAGAGAAGCAGGAGCTGCTCCTCTCTACACAGCAGCAGCAGGTCCAAAGAGGAAGAGCTTCAGAGAGTCTCTGCTTATATATGGTTTTTTCCTCGAAGGCGGATCAACTTTTTAATTGGTTCACTTACATGTCAATCCTTAAAACTACCTGATTATTGGCTCTCTCTCCCAGGAAGGAAGTTATATTCCTTCCTGCAGCATAAATCACTTCCTAGATTTTGACCCCTCCGGCCTAACCCAGGACAGTGGGGCAGGCTGGGCTTTTAGGTGAGGCAGTGCCCTGCCCTGCCCCCAGACCCCCCAAGCCCTGGCAGAGTTGTCAATCAATTACACACCAGGGGTGGTGCTAACCCAGCCCCTGATTGGCTGAGAGACCAGAAGCCCCACCTAGGGGGAGGGCTCACAGAGGCCCTGCGGCTTAAAAGGCACCGTGTGCTTACCTCATGCAGCTGATATTGCATCTCATCCTCCCAGCTTTCCTGGAGTTTATGCTGGAACTCTAGGAGTTGGTAGCTATATGTGTGTTTTTCTATATTTTTTTTGTTTTTCTGTCTCTCTCTTTCTTGTTCTCCTAATTCTCTTTTCATGGAACATATTGGGTAACTTAACATCTTATGGGTTTAAAGGTTTCTAGGTTAATTTGGCCAAGTTAATGAAGTGAATGCTATTGATATCTAAAGATGTTTGCTTTTTATATTTTTTAAATATATACTCATAGCTTTGTAGACTGTTAATACATAGTTATAGCTTCTAGTACTTTTCCTGCCCTCTCTCACAGTTTAGCTAACCTTTACTAACACATTATTGAAATTCTGTTTAGTCTTATTCTTAAGAAGAGAATTTCTGACAAGGACATTTTGTTTTCCACCAGAGCTTAAGAGACAACAAGAAAAGAGGGCAAAGAAGCCCCTAGACCAACTCCAAGAGGCTGATCCAGGAGTGGGTTACTGGGGTAACTGATTTCTTATTGGATGTACTGGCTAGATATACTATTTAACCTTATAAAAATTGTAGAAATCCTTTATCATGTGTGCAGAGCCATATTTGTGCACCTGAAAGCTTTCATTAAAGAGTTGCTTTTATCTTACCATTTTAACACTGTTGCAAGGTTTCTACCTTTTCTTTATAGGCAACACTATGATAAGTGGTTTTATATTGAATTTGGTGTTGTATTTAATCCTTTTCCAAAATTCCTTAGTTTTCTATATTTCACCAGTAAACTTCTGTGTATTTTTGACATCTTGAGAATATCTGGTTGGTATTTCTCCTTGCGCCAAACTAGAGTAAATGAACTTAGGTTCACCCCTTTACATTTAAGTGTTCTGGGATGTTACGCATGTGATCCTCAATGTCTGAAAGAGAGACCAGCTTCTTAGCTACAACTAAATCGCATAGATATGCCACTTCAGTAGAAAAAATAGCAAAGCACATGTGAATTATGGAATGTCTTGCTCTTTTAAAGAGACAATGATTGATACCCACAGTTGTCTGGCTTTCTGTTTGCTTTATTTTGGTTTGCTTTTGTTCCTTTAGTATATTTAAAACCAAATTGGTATCCCACAATTTGATATAGTCAAACGTTACACATAGAGCTGTATTTTTCTTCCAAATCTGGTATTTTTTTTAAGCAAACAAGTAATTTTAAATAAAGCACTTGAAATCTAAAACTAGAACATACTTCCTGATGGTGCATGCCATTTGTTACCCACTAATATTCATGTTTTCTTTAAGTCCTAACTTCGTTTTGAATGAGCTTTCAGTGATGCACAAACCCTTAGACTGGCCCTTTGTCCAAGGCAAGATGTCACTCCTAGAAAAAAAGAAATATATATCCATGCACATTACTTCAGATCAATTTAAGAATTTTAATCAAAGTGAAGTGGTTCAGAAGGTTCTTACATAGTCTGTCTTCACTGAGTGAATTATTAATCTGGAGACTGCACAATGAGTCATGAAGTGGGTAGATTTTCATAAGGAGAGGCAATAAAACGTATTTTAGAGATTAAGCTTTACTGTCTTACACCAGAGATCATAGAATCACAGAATGGTTGAGGTTGGAAGGGACCTCTGTAGGACATCTTTTCCAACCCTCCTGCTCAAGCAGGGCCACCTACAGCAGGTTGCTCAGGATCATGTTCTGACAGCTTCTGAATATCTTCAAGGATGGAGACTCCACAACCTCTCTGGGCAACCTCTGCCAGTGCTCAGTCACCCTCACAGTGAAAAAATGTTTCCTGATGCATGATGAAGTCAAGAATATGCCACCAATATTATAGCAAGTAATACCCATAATATTTTGTACCTAACCTGCTGTCTGCCCAGTGTGACCTATTGTTGCTCTCAATACTTCCACTCCTTACATTCCTTGTTTCCTGTAGTCATCAGCTCCACCATCCCTACATGGTTCATCCTTTACCTCCCAGAGTCACCTCCTTGTGTTGCTCCTTTACAGCAACTCAGCAGAGCATGAAGCAGCAGCGCAGGCATGGAGGGACAGTCAGCACTGCTCTGACACCAGTAAAGATGTATCATTCTGCAGCCACTGGTTGTGACGATTAGTTAGGAGCCCTGCCTGTCCCTGCAAGAACCAGGATGGGTGGTTTATAAAGACAACTCCTCTTGCTTCCCCCATATTTTTAGACAGTGAGGTTATAGCAGGACGTTCCCTTCTGCCACAGAAGAGCTTATCTGTTCTGCCTATCAGCTGGTGCGATAGCTCAGGACATCTTCCCCCTCACATGGATCTGCTAATTGGTGAGATAACCCAGGCTGGACATCTGTCCAGTAGTGAGTTATCTCTGGTGCCATGGAGGTGGCATTCCCAGCCGACAATAAACACCTCACCTTGAGAGCAGATTGAAGGGAGATAAGCCTTGAATTTCTGACTGACAGACACTTCACTTTACAAACTATGAAAGCTGCACCAAACTTTCACAAAGTAGAAATCTTCTGCACATTTCTTGAAGTGTGTAAGAGGGTCTCTTCTCAAAAACAGGTATGCCTGTATTGAGATACTTTCCTGGGAATTGAGTGAAAGGAAAGTTGTGTGCTCCATCATCAATTTGGTGGTAAGTTACTTTGATTTCTTAAATCTATATTTTTTCTTTGCTAGATGTAATATAGGTACCTTTATTGTGCACTGTTTATGCATCTACTAGTAGTTCTTTTGTTTATCCTGTGTAGTAAGTAGTCTGTTTAAAGGCTTTTGTCTGTTAATCTTGTGTCTGTTCAATAAATAATTCATTTTATAATAGACCTAATTGGCCATTCCTAAGAACGTGCAAGCAAGAGCAATTTGGGGTGCAGGTCACCTCAAATAAAGCTACTGCCAGAAATCTGAGCCTAAGGCAGGACTTGTCTAAAGCTCTCACTCCATTCATAACTGTCGGTGGCGAGAGAAGCAAGACGTAGATCCAATGTGAATCATAAATCAAGCTCGTTTATTGTCCGACAGTGCACATACTTATACTACTTTACATGCTCAAAAAATTATTCTCTTACAGAAGTTTCACACGGGATCTTTCTCTAATCTAATTAAAACACCAAACTGGTATCAGAAGGCAATAACATCAACAGTTTCTTCTGCCAAGTTAATCTCTAGACACCTGCAGCTTGTTTTCAGCTCTCATGTCTCCCTTTCCCACAGTTGTTTTGAGAATAACCTTGAGCAGAGGCCTAACTCTTGTCTATGGGGCCTGGATTGCTCACTCATACTTTATGTCTGTGCAGCCAGAGATGGCCATTTCCCAACACATAACAGAGGCATCCTCATCCCTAAAAGAAGCATCCTCAAGATGGCACTGCTGGAGGAGGTTTTTCTGCAGCAGTGATATAGCAAAAGCCAGGTGTATGAGAGTGCTGTACCTGAGCAAGCAGCAAGAGACTCAGACTCAAGGAAAGACATTTTAAGAGAAGAAATACTTTACTTTTTAAGATGGCAAGCTTTATGCTTAACTACATGCTAAATAAAAATTACTGGACTGACATTAATTTCTAGTATTTTAAATTATATTGCATCTATTTTACTGGCCATTTCTTAAACAGAAAAAGCAAGAAAGTTTTAATTGCTCATGATGAAATATCCATTTCATTCATTATTTCTGCTGTTTCCCAGTCCTCCCACTTGCCCCATAGAAAAGAGGGAATTAAATATTTTTTGCATGAGGGAAAGAACACTACTGCTTTTAAATAACATTTTCTCTCACTTTGAACTTTCTCTCAACTGACCAGTTGTTCTCTGGGTACCCAGCCACCTAAGATGGAAGACAGGAATGGGGGGCAGAATAAAACCTCCATAATTCAAGGGGAAATGGTCAGTGACCTGCTACACTACTTAAACACACACAAGTCTACAGGTCTGGATGGGATCCACCCAAGGCTACTGAGGGAGCTGGCAAAAGTGCTCTCTGAGCCACTTTCAATCATTTACCAGCAGTCCAGCCTAACTGGAAAAGTCCCAGTTGACTGGAGGTGAGCAAATGTGATGCCTATCTACAAGAAGGGCTTGAAGGAGGATCCGGGGAACTACAGGCCTGTCAGCCTGACCTTGGTGATGGGGAAGGTTATGGAGCAGGTCATCTTGAGTGTCATCACATGTCAGGTACAGGACAGCCAGAGTATCAGGCCAAGCCAGCACAGGTTTATGAAAGGCAGGTCCTGCTTGACCAACCCAATCTCATTTTATGACAAGGTGGCACACAGTGGATGAGGGAAAGGCTGTGAATATTGTCTATGTGGACTTTATTAAAGCCTTTGGCACCATTTCCCACAGCATTCTCCTAGAGAAACTGGCTGCTCATGGCTTGGATGGGTGTACTCTTTGCTGGGGAAAAAAATGGTTGGATGGCCAGGCCCAGAGAGTGGTGGTGAATGGAGTTAAAACCAGTTGGTGGCCAATCACCAGTGGTGTTCCTCAGGGCTCAGTATTGGGGCCAGTTCTCTTCAATATCTTTATCAACGACCTGGATGAGGGGATTGAGTGCACCCTCAGTATGTTCACAGATGACACCAAGTTGGGTGGGAATGTTGATCTGCTTGAGGGCAGGAAGGCTCTACAGAGGGATCTGGACAGGCTGGAGTATGAAATGGAATTTCCTCTTGACTACTAAAACAAAACGATCTATAAATAAATGATATTGCATAAATTTATCCTGAAATTTCTCATGAAAAACATTTTTTCATGAAAATAAGATGCTTTCTTCTCTACTGTTGGAGAGAAAATAGAGTAGTTTTAAGTAATTAGATCCTGTTTACTTATTCGCATGACACTTAAAAATCAGTGATAAATTAAAATAAAAGCATTGAAATCAATAATATCCATTGTACTGCTGTATTGGTTTTGCATGGCCTGGTTTTTGGTAGCAGGGGGGCCACAGAGGTGACTCCTGTCGGAAGCTCCTGGAAGCTTCCAGCATGTCCAGCAGGGCCAATCCCTGATGGTTCTAAAGATGGACATGTTGCTGGCCAAAAACTGGGCCAGTGAGAGAGGTTGGTAACGCCTCTGTGATGACATATTTAAGAAGAAAATCAAAACAAAGTCACAGCTTTTTTTCTTCTAGTCAGAGAAGAGGAGGAAATGAGGACATGTGAGGGAAAACAACATGGCGACACCAAGGTCAGTGGAGAAGGAGGAGGAGGTGCTCCATGCGCCAGAGCCAAGATTCCTCTGCAGGCTTTGGTGAAGACCATGGTGAAGCAGGTTGTCCCCCTGCAGCCCATGGAGATTCACAGGGGATGCAGAGATCCACCTACAGCCTGTGGGGGAGGTGCCCATGCTGGAGCAGGTGGATGCCTGGAGGAGGCTGTGATCCAGTGGAAGACCTGGTGGAGAGAGAGGGCCCTTGCTTCCAGGCTGGAGCAGCCTGTCCTTGGAGGACTGTACACCATAGAAAGAGAGACCCACGTCACAGCAGTTTTGGGAGGACTGTTTGCCCATGGGAGGTGTTGGAGAATATCCTTCTCCAGCTGCTCAGACATAAAGTGGGTGAGCAATCCAGGCCCCTTAGACGAAAGCTAGGCCTCTGCTCAAGGTTATTCTCAAGACAACTGTGGGAAAGAGAGACATGAAAGCTGAAAACAAGCTGCAGGTGTCCAAAGATTAACTTGGCAGAAGAAACTGTTACTGTTGTTGCTTTCTGATACCAGTTTGGTGTTTTAATTAGATTAGAGAAAGATCCCGTGTGAAACTTCTGTAAGAGAATAATTTTTTGAGCACGTAGAGAAGTACAAGTGTGTGCGCTGTCTGACAATAAAGGAGCTTGATTTATGACTCACACTGAGTTGGTATCTTGCTTCTCTCGCCACCGACAGGAGGAATTCACATTGCAGCAGTTTTGAGAGGACTGCTGCTCGTGAGAGTGAACCCACGCTGGAGAAGTTCACGGAGAACTGTCTCCTGGAGGAGGGACCCCACGGTCCCACAGGAGAAGGACTCCTCTCCCAGAGCAGCAGAAGAAAATCTGACCGAAACTCCCATGTCCTGTCTCCCTGCACTGTCAGTGGGAAGGAGGGAGGTGCTGGGGGGAAACAGTGTTTTAAGGGTTTATTTTACTTCTCATTATCCTCCTCTGATTCTGTTAGTAATAAATTCACTTTGCAATTAAAGTTGAGCCTGTTTTGCCCTTGAAATGTTTTTTTCCTGGTCCTTATCTCACTCATGAACCCTTCATTCATTTTTTCCCTCCCCTCTCCACTGCCTAGCTGTAGCAGGTCAGGGTGAGCGAGTGACTCTCGTGGGTGCCTGGCGTTGGGCCAGTGTCAAACCATGACAACTGCAAAGCTGGATGTAGAATTCAGACATTCTCATCAACAATAATAATGTCAAGAGGGAGTGAAACATCATCAGGCATTAGTTGTGAGTTGCCTTTGAGCAGTTTTCATGCCTTCTGAACAAGTGTGAGCATAATACTGTTTATCGCACTGATTTTTGCAGTGTGCTGTGTTTGTACTTTGTAGTAAAAGTTCTCATAGATTTTGTGTAAACATAGTCCATGTTTATGTAACCGGCCAAAGATTGTTTTGTACTTTTGGTATTGTTTTTCATTCCTTTTCCTAAGGTGGAAAAGGTGGATGGACTGTGTTCCTAACCTATGGAACTGGAGAGGTGGTAACCTCATTGTCCAATCCATGATTGTCTATGTAAAGATATATAAATGAAAGAATAAAGAGAGGCTGGGCTCTTCTCTCTTGCCCAGCATTGGTGGCTCTGACCTGACTTGAGTTGCCTGATTCCTTCGTGTCCAACCATGTGACACCCATCAACCAGGAAAAAGGAAACACAGACAGGCTTTCCTAGGCGCTGTGGGTTTTTGGAGGATGCATATGCCCTCAGTATTGATGCCTGAAGGATTTTTTTGCTTTTCTTCTAAATACTTCTTACACTGTTCCCTATATTCACAAGTATTAGCATGCATACTTGTGATGCTTTAGGTGATAATTTAGCCCAGTTTCGTGGTGTCCAGTAGGCCGGTAGACTAAACACCCCTGAAACTATGTAGAGTTAGAAGACCAAACACTCTATTGTCGTAAGCACTCAAGGTCTCCTAGTAGGATAGATTTTGTAAACTAGAAGTTAGCCCACCCAGACCCCTTATTGGGCCCTCCTGTTAGATATGCTAATGTGTAGAGTCTTTAACTGTATACTCGATTGGGGGGATGGGGCTTTTGCGACGTGTTCTACCTGGACGGCAGAAGCCATCGAATGGGATCCTATTAAAATACTGAGGTAAACGACCCCCAACACTCTAACCATGTCTGAGCCTTTATTTCTCAAGACCAGAAAAAGGCATCAGTCGCTGGCACCCCAGATGGGATGATAGAGACCCTGAAAACCTGCAGTTTTGGGCTGAGAATATCTCGCCTAGCTCCTTCGCCAGCACCCTACGGGGCTCAGGCGGCAGTCCAGGACTGTGACTGGGCTCTAGGACCCAGCATGTGAAAGCACGGAAAAGGTGAGTGGAAGCGGGGCAGACGTGTTTCGGTATTGTGCTAGCACCAGGAGGGAGGTTGGGAGGTTGGGCGGGGAGGGGGGTCAGAGTGATGCCTTAGGTTTTAACTTTTTATTTTTTTTCTACATCAGAACTGCTCTAGTGTATGACTCTAAGACTACATAAATTGTCAGCTAGTGTTCTGTTACTGTCATTTAGATGAAACAATTTCTCTCTAAGCCAGAGTTTCAAGGACATACTGTTTTTTCCAAAAGCCCAAAATGTAAACATCCATGGACAGCAGTGAAGAGAAGAAGGGGACAAACTGGGGATGGGACTTCAGAACCCGAAGCTATAATTGGACAATGGGTTTCTGATATGCAGATGGACTGAAGGTATATCTGTCCAAAAAGCATGTGCTAGGCGTCCATTTTTGGGTGTAGTCTCTGCGAGACTCCTGCGTGGCCCGAAGTGTACCTTGTTTTAATAAATACTTCTTTTATTCTTTTAACTCTGTCCAGCTTCTGTTTCAGGTCAACCTTTTGTAAGGCGTCAAGAGATACCCCTAATAGAGGGGCGGAAATTAACCCCCTTCCTGCAAAATTGTGGTAAGGGGAGGATGCTCTCCGGTTAAACCACAGGAGGTTGGTGGGTGGGACCACAACTGCAAGGCAGTTTAGTGGTTTAAGGCGCTGATCAGAAAACTGCAAAGCCGGGAGCCGCGGGTTCGAGTCTCGGTTGAGAAAACTTTAAGAAGTTTTCTCATGCGTGCAGTTTTGCTGTTTAAAGCTCAGTTCTAAGCTGTTACCACTAGTTAGTGGTTGTAGTTTGCAGGCTAGGCAAGTCGCTGGGTGTAAGAGTCTGGACGGAAATCCCTCATCTGCCTCACGACCATCTACAGAAGCAGAGGCTGAAAACCCAGAGACCCTAAAAGGGGAAAAAGGACTTTTGCACAATGAAGTCCAGCCAGATCCTGGTGGGGTGCCTGCCAGGCGCCCAGGTGTGCTGCAGAGGTGTGCTGACACATGCCTGTGACGACCGTGCTGCTCGATTACCGGGGCGGAAAGGACTGCACAAGGACTATATGTTTTGTACGGCCGCACCTGCACCCTGAAACAATGGGCCTTATTCCCCTACCTGCTGGCAATTTGCCCCTCGTCTCTGGAAGGATTGCCTCATCTCTTGGTTACCTGCCCCTCGCTTTCAAAAAGACTATAGACTCTCAAAAAGTACCCCTACGAGATCTCCTCACGGAGGAGATGGAATCCATCGGCTCCGGACAACGAGGACTTAGTTGTGCTGTGGTAGCTATTAACCCTTTCTTCCCCCCCCGCCCCCAACCCTATATCTCTCTCTCTCTCCTCTATCGCACAATCGTGTTGTTGGCACTCAATAAAGGTGCTTTTGATTTTGATTAAAGCAAAAATACTTGTCCCTGTTTTCTTTTGCACTCTGAGATTCAAGTAACAAGCCATCACGACCCCTGCTTGTGTTAGCAGATTGTGACATCAATTGGCGTCACAGACAGGATTCTGAGGCAGAAGGGGCTGCAAGGTTTTTGTGTAGTCTGTAATAGGGGTAGGACGTTTTGCTCCAGCCGCACCTAGCCCAACACTCCAAAAGGGTGAGCGGTGTCTAGAAAGCAAGGGGGGCATCTCGAATTTCCCGCAAACTGCACATGCCTAGGTGAAAAGCACCCCTATACTCTGTTGAGGGTTC
>JAVTVJ010001173.1:0-16577 GCA_034509425.1 Eopsaltria australis | reverse complement strand
AACACCAGAAGGGGAGTTGCCCAGAGCCCCATCCAACCTGGCCTTGAACACGCCCAGGGATCCAGGGGCAGCCACAGCTTCTCTGGGCAGCCTGTGCCAGGGCCTCAGCCCCCTCCCAGGGCAGAATTCCCTCCCAATATCCCATCAAACCCTGCCCTGTCTCAGTGGGAAGCCATTGTCCCTTGTCCTGTCCCTGCAGGCCCCTGCCTTAAGACCCTCTCCAGCTCTCTTGCAGCCCCTTCATGCATTGGAAGGGGCTCTAAGGTCACCCTGGGACCTTCTCCAGGCTGGACAACCCCAGCTCTTGCATCCTTTTCCCTTGGCACATGTGCTCCAGGCCTTGGAGCATCTTCCTATCATCCTCGTGGCCCACTGGGGATCACCTCAAAGATGTCTGGCAGAAACCCACTCTTGTCTCTGGGAAGCACTGAGGCTGTGCTGTAAATTGGGCTGAGGGGAAGGCAATGAAAAGCTGCTCCCTTGTTTGTGCCCACGGCCTCCAGTGGGACAAGGACGCAGGAGGAGGAGATGTGGCTGTGCCCTAGGATGGCCAGGAGGCCCCCATTCCCTCCCAGGCCTGTCCCCACGGCAAGCACCAAAGCTGCTGCCAGCTCTGGAACAGCCAACTGATAATTCTTTGTTCTTCCCACAGGCAACTGTTCCCCGCAGCACAGCCCAGGCCCACCCAGGCCTTTGCTGGGCTTGGCACAAGGAGAGCAGCGGCTTTCTCACTCACCTGCCGAGTCCCCATCTGCTCCTTGGCACGATCAGTGACCAACTGCCAGTGTCTAAAGGCCTTTGGCCTTTGCAGGGTCCAAACCCCAATATCCAAAGGCCCCTGGCCTTTGCAGGGTCCAAACCCCAATATCCAAAGGCCTTTGGCCTTTGCAGGGTCCAAACCCCAATATCCAAAGGCCCCTGGCCTTTGCAGGGTCCAAACCCCAAGATCCAAAGGCCCCTGGCCTTTGCAGGGTCCAAACCCCAAGATCCAAAGGCCCTTGGCCTTTGCAGGGTCCAAACCCCAAGATCCAAAGGCCCCTGGCCTTTGCAGGGTCCAAACCCCAATATCCAAAGGCCCCTGGCCTTTGCAGGGTCCAAACCCCAAGATCCAAAGGCCCCTGGCCTTTGCAGGGTCCAAACCCCAATATCCAAAGGCCCCTGGCCTTTGCAGGGTCCAAACCCAATTATCCAAGGGTCTTTGGCCTTTGCAGGGTCAAAAGCACACAATCAAAATGCCTTTGGCCTTTGCAAGGTCACGAGCAATATTCACGAGCTGTTGACAGCTCTTGGGATCAAACCCCAAAAGCCAGGAGCTGTTGATTGTTGCCAGGCTCCAAACCCCAACATTCCATGGCCTGTTGACTGTTGCCAGGCTCCAAAGCCCAACATTCCAGCGGCTGCTGGAGAGGCCCTCCCCGGCTCTCCCCCCATCCCAGCTCCCTGCCGGCCCCAGCACCTGCACTGCCTCCCCCGTGTCCCCACAGCCCTACAGGGCAGGGACCTGGCTCATAACATGCTGCTCCAGACGGCATCAGTTTCAAGGCTCAGCATTCCCAAGACCCGCCTGCTCTTTAGGGATGTGCTTACTTCCTGAGTCACAGCAATTCTTCTGTCTTCCCTGACAAAGGGGAGGTGGAAGAAAAAGCCTAAAATGCTTCTGAGTGCTTACAAATATTCATGGAAAGTAAAGCTTTGCATTTAGAACAGCCACATGGGAAGGAAAAATGCTGTTTCAGGGGCTTTTCAAATTCCTACACAGCAATGCCTAGAGTTGCAGTGTTTAAGGCTCATAAAATAGATTAAGCCACGAGTGAGACAGCCACGAGTGCGTTTCTTTCCTCTCCTCTGGTTGGCAACATATCACTAGGCAGAAGAGAAGTCTTGCTGCTTACATCAAAGCCTCCAGCAGGGCCAAAGTGATTTAGGTGGGGGCCACTTAAATCCAAGCTGCAGCCAAGAATCTGAGCCTGGGGGAAGAGCTTGTCTGAAGCTCCCACTGGACCCTTAACACCTGGGCAGGGGAAGGCAAGCAGGCAGAAAAGGAAAGAGTTAAACCACACCCCCAGTTTTGTCAGACCCCTGTGTCTGCGTGCCCGTCCTCTTGGACTTGACCTCGCGCTTTGGGTAGGCACAGAGGGTTGGGGAAGGCAAGGCAAGGCAAGGCCACGCTGGAATATTTGTCTCATGGCTTGGCTCTCGCAGGAGAGAAGCCTAAAGCTGTAATTATTGAGTGCTCCCACTGGATGGCTCCCGAAGCCCAGCGGGGACGGCAATGCTGAGCACAGCCGGCACATTCAGTTGAGCTCCAGCCGTTCTCTCATACCACAGCCCAGTGTTCCCAACCACCACAGAATGAAAGCCTTAGTCCAGAGCCAGGGAGGATGAACATTCCCACGGGAACACACACACCAGGAAGGGTTTTATAAAATGCACCTGTGAGTGCATGGGCAGGAATCCCGAGAGCAAATTGTTTTATGCAAGGGCACAAAAAAGGAAAGAAGAGGGAAACCTGCCTAAATCAAACACAAACAATGACAAAACAAAGACATGGACAAGTCCTACGTGAAGAACAGACAGCAGTCATTTCAGGAGCAGGTCAAACGTGACCCCAGATATTCAATAACAAAGAGTCAAGATGCTACATTTCCATGGGAAGCCTCAAGCAGGTTGACCCAGATGTGACAGCGGCTCCCAAAGCAGCGCTGCTCCAGGATGCATTGCTGCTCTTGCTCACGTCTCTGCATCCCTGTCTTTGGGCACCGGGGAAGGGGGGAAATTGTTTTATTACTGGTATGTCATTGTTGGGAATGGGAAAGGAAGTGGACCCGGGACTGGCATCACATTGCTGCAGCCTACAAAGAGCCCCTGGGCAGGTGGCTGTCCTCCAGCACTGCACAGCCACCGCCTGCTGCAACAGCTCCCACAGCAGGTGTACAAAGGTGATGGATTGTGGAGAGCAGGGCAAGGGCCACTCAGAGCACTCCCACACTGGCCTGGGGAAAGGCAGCAGGCAGCTCATGTGCTCAGGAACAGGGCAGAGGGGGAAAGGCCCTTCCAGGGACCATCCCAGGAGCTCCCACTGCAGCTGGATTGCGATTCTGTGCTGAAGCCCCCAGGGCACAGCACAGAGCCACCACAACCTGCTCTGGGAAAGCAGCCATCCATTCCCAGCTCCAGGGATCAGTACCCATGGACACTGCCCCGGTTCAGCTTTGCCTGCCTGAGCACCCTTGAAGCACAGGGGCCATTCCCAGACAGGCTGCAACAGTAGCTGTCCCCAGTGTGCCCAGGATCAGCCCTGGGTGTCAGAGCCACCCCCACATGTCTACACACAGAGGGTCCAAAAATGCCGACCCTGACAGGCAGCAGTGCCACCCGACTGCTGTGCTGGTGAGAGGGGCACAGGGGGAAGGATGAAAGGGTGAGGAGGAAGCACCTCCCCTCAGGAGGTGATGGTGCTCTTAAGGCTGCAGCACCACCCTCCTCCTGTCCCCATCTGCATCCCCTCAGAGGGGCCCTCCATCCCCCATGCCAGGACAACAGGGCAGCACAGCTCCCTGGGGGTCAGCAGCTCCCCTCCTGCGACGGATGGGCACAGCCAGATGGCTGCACACTCCCATGCAGTGGGGCTCCAGGGCAGGACCATTGCCAGGTGCTGGATGCGCCCCCAGCATCCAGCAGCAAGCCACTGCAGGAAGGCCACTGGCCAATTCCTCCCTGCCCTGATGGCAAACAGCTGTCCTGAAGGGGTTTAGCACTCCAAGGGCAGCCAGAGTCCTCGTTGGTGGCACCTTGGGTGTGGGAGAAATCCAGCTCCCGGCAGAATTTGAGGTACAGGAAGCCCACTTCCAGCCATGGGGCCTTCGACATGAACGATGGCCCTTCTCCGTGTGACAGAAAACTAAGGCCCCAAGATTCATGATGACAGTTTGGAGGGGGAATTTGGCACTCCAAGGGCAGCCAGAGTCCTAACTGGTGGCAGCAGGGGTCTGGGAGAAATCCTGCTCTGTGCTGAATTTTTGGAGGTGGCAGCCCACTACGAGACACTGTTTCATAGTACCGAAACAGGTGTACAGTACAAACCACCCTACGCAGTCCTTTCCGCCTCAACAGCAAGGACAACGCAGTCTACCGTGGCCTGCACCAGCTTCCTCAGGAGTGTGCACCAGTTTTGGGCACCTGCATTTGGCGGACATCCCACCTTGATCTGGCCCACACTTTATTGTGCAGAAGTCCTCTTTCCCCTTTGGGCTCTTTGGGTTTTCAGTCTCTGTCCTTGTCAATGGTCCTGAGGCAGATGAGGGATATCCGCCTCATCTCTTGCATGTGGCATTCATAGGATCCTTCCTCTCAATTTCTCCTAAGGTATCTATGAAGATGTGGCCAAGATTTGCAGGAGAAACCTTGTTCCTTTTCAGGGAGTAGGTTTGAAATGCAGGAATTTCTGTTTGTTCCTAATTTTAAGTATCATTTACTGGGAAGGGATTTGCTGGCTACACTGGGACTTCAAAGTAGCATTTTAAAAAGCGATATAGAAGCTAACACTGTTGTAAGTTTTTGTCAGATGTCTGAGGAGCCCAGTGCTGCAGTAATGCCACAGGGGTGGGCAGTTCCAGGGAAACAGGAAAAATTAGCTATTGAGCCTCTCCAAATTACTTTGAAGCAACCAGGACAAGTGATGTCTAAAAAGCAATAGTCTCTTTTCAAGGGAGGGAAAGAAGGGCTTACAGCCTGTTACTGAGTCCCTGTTAAAGGCAGGTCTTTTGGAGCCAAGGATGTCTCCCTAGAACACACCTGTCCTGCCAGTTAAGAAACTGGATGAATGGCCATGAGTAGAAAAACGGAATCTTAAGGTGTTTAAAAAAAAAAAAAAAAAAAAGAAAAAAAAAAAAGGCAGATTAACTGAGGCTCCTGCCCTAGGCCTTCCAGACAGGGAAAAAGAATTTAAATGATTTGAGGATGTTAAACAGGACCATACTAAAAGAATTTCAGTACAGGAAGACAGGGAAACACGACAGCCTGTTTGTGGTGGCTGTTGAAGCTAAGAATAACACCCCCGAAAAAGCCCTTGGTGAAACAGACCCAAGGAGCAGCAAGATCCCCCCTGGGGCAGGGCAAAGTGTGGTAGATGCTGAGTTGGGGTGTGTTCTTAGTAAGCCAGCCGCTCTCTCCCCATTGGTTTGTGCTTATGTTCATCAATTGTCTATCACCCTCAGTTTCTAGAATGTTCGTTTCTACTCGGTAGATGGTTGGTTTTCCCCCTTGTCTTTCCCTCAGCCCCCTCCCCGAAATACCCTCTGTTGGTCCCCTTCCCCTTGTCCCTCCCTTGTCCCTCCTCGGTGCCCCGATCTTATTGGTTGTTATGATCACAATAAAGTCTGATGCGCGGCTGGGCTCAGGGCTCTCAGCTACTGAGTTACTCCGCTCTCAGAGCTCACGGAGTACGGATCCCCCGATACTTCGTTTCAGTGTCGTAATTTCCGTCTCGGGAGCCCGTCTCTTTGCTACAGTTTCGGCAGCCGCGGTAGCCTTTGCCTGCCTGCTTCGGAAAGCAGCAACCCCCGGCTTGGGGTCCCAGGATCCTGGCGAGCGTGAACCTGACCCCAGGGACACCCCCTCGCCGCCTCTCGGGGTGCTGACTAACCCTGGCAGTCAGCTCTCGGAACACCCGAGGGACGCGGCAGCTTGGGTCTGGGAGAAATCAAACTCCGTGCCGATCTTGAGGGGGTGGCAGCGAGCTGCATTCCTTAGGGCCAGGACAAGAAAAATGGCCCTTTTCTGTGTAAGAAGCAACTCTGCCCCCCAGATTCTTGATGTCAGTCTGGAGGAGGCTTTTAGCACTCCAAGGGCAGGCAGAGTCTTTGTTGGTGGCAGCTTGGGTGTGGGAGAAATCCAGCTCCGTGCAGAATTTTAGGAGGCAGCAGCCCACTGCCAGCCACTGGGTGAGGGACACGAACGCTAGCGGCCGCGCGGCTCTGCCGAGGGCCCCGTGGGAAATCCGAGGCTCGCCACCGGGGCGCGGGGGGGCTGTGGGGACGATGGAGAAGGAGGTGTGGGCAGTATTTGGTAGTTCAAACTGTGTGTTAGGGATTTTGAAAGGATACGCTCAGGGTTGGTCACTGTGACTGACAAACTCCTTAGCAGAGAAAGCCACTGTACACTATAGGAAACTTAAGCGTCAGCACCTTGGTGTCGGCATCAGGGCTCACAAAGACTAAAATGCGTATTTAGGAAATGAAATGTTCTTTGCTTTAAAATGCTGCCACTGCCACAAGTCTCCGATTTGCAGTTTTGGGGCCGAGTGTGACCCCAGACCCAAAGTCATCGGCTCTGAACTCGGTGGCTCCTACAAGCATTTGCTCTGCTGTCCTGCCTTTTTTTTTTTTTTTTTTTTATTCTTGTCTACAAAGTTGTGGCTTCCTTTCACAGATGCAGAAACCACCTTGAATCAAACTGAATTCCTTTGGAGGATAAAGTTGTCCCTTTCCTGCTTCCTGAAGTTATGGCTTTGAAAAACAAAGCAATCCATAATTTAGAAGGCTAAAAACAGAAGTAAATATGCACAGAACCAAAATTTTAACAATACTGCAGCACAGAGAGAATATTCATTTAAATTAAAAGGCAATCAGGGTTAATCAGTGACCTGACGCCTCACACTACAGCCTGCAACATCACCCTAGATCTCAAAAATCAACTCCTTTAGAAACATAACGCCCCCCAAAACATGAAATCTAAAACAAAACTCATGTCAAAAACGTTATCAACGCTTCAACTAGAAAATATAACATGAAATAAATAGTCCATCTCCCTTCCAACAAGGAACAAAATAAAACAATACAATAAATTATTAAAAACCACCTTCCAAACACTAAATTAAAAAACCTTCAAAAATTAAAAACTCCATCGAACAAAACCCACCTAATTAATTGAGACTCAAAACTCCACCAGCCCAGCTGGCCCCCTACCCAATCTGAACATGCAATACACAAAAACAAAATCCCAATAATACCTAACAAAAGCCTATTCGAAAACTATTTACATTAATATTACCTCAAATACAAACAAGCCCACCCATAAAATTATCTTTACTTAAAAACCAAATTACACATAGCAAATCATTCAAAAAAATAAAACACCACATTATATATCACAAAAAAACCAAAACTAATACTGGAATAAAAACCATATATAAATACCACTATTTACTGGATATCACGACCACTACCTTAAAATACCTGCATACACATCAATGTAAATACATAAAATTAAAGCGTATTTATTTGAGCAGTGGGCCGACAAAGCGCACGGACAAGAAGCCGGGGCAGGGGGAGCAGGGCTGGGTTTTGCCCTCCATTCCGTTCGGTGACTTTTGCAAGCACAGCCTGAAGCTGACGGCCCGCAAGCGGCCCCCAGCGCCCCTTGCCGGGACTCGCTCCGGGCCGGCGCCGTCCCACGGGCCGGGGGGAGCCGCGGCACCGGCGGCGGCCCCGCGCTCCCGGCACCGGGCACGGAAGCGGCTCCTCGGGCAGCCGGGGGCGGCCCCGCGCCGGGACAGCCCCGCCCGCCCCCCGCCTGCCCGGCGGCACCGGCACCGAGCCGAGGGGCCCCCGGCCGCGCCCGAGCCCCGTGCCCGGAGCGGGCGGCACCGCCGCAGCTCCGCGCCGCATCTCCCGCCCGCAGCCCCGGCCGTGCTGCCTCGGCTCCGCTCTCTCAGTCCCTGTCGGCAGCCCGGACGCCAAATTCCCCTTCCACCTCAGAAATTCCCCAGGCCATGCCAGGAGTGCTCCCGCGCAACACATTTGCTGCCGGCACACGGGCAGAAGCGCCCTCCAATGCAGCGGCACAGCCTGATTTAAAGCCTTCAAAGGCTGGAAAAGCTGGACTTTCCGTCAATTGAACCCCTGAAACTGACGCAACAGGGGGTGCTCACCTCACCTTACACCAATACAATGGCAAATACATCGCTTCTCCCCTTCAGTTTCATCCCAGAAAATAGCAGAAAAAGAGGGCTTTTCCTCAAATTACATCTCTCCAATGATGGGAAAATGGGGATTTTTACCTCAATTCAAACCCTAAAAAAGGACGGATAACAGGGCTTCCCCCTCCGTTCAAACCTTAGGATGACAAAAAAGGGGGGGATTACCCAAAACAATCCAAACCCTTCACATAGCATCAAAATCTTTCCCCTTCCAGTTGAAATGGAACTCAGGGATTCCCTGTCAATTGATACCCCTCACACCCTGGAAAAGGCAGCTTTTGCTTCAATCACACCTCAAGGGGGACCCCCCGCAGTTCAAACACAGACAATGGAAGAAGAGTTTCTTCCCTCCATTTAAACTCCTTTTGTCCTCCTAATGCCCATTCTTTCTGGGGTCACTAGAGAGGTGTAGTGGTTTCAGTTCGCCTATTCCGGTTTGTGGCTAAATGCTAACACACTTACCTAAATTTACTTGATTGTTTGTTGTGAGATGAGGATTAGGAGTAGGCAAAGCAGGCTTAAACTTTATAAAGTATAAAGAAACTTTATTATTATACCTAAGACAAAGGGAAAGAAAAAAAAAACCCTAAGAAAAACTAGAACAAACTCTTCTGACCACCCCTCCTTCCCCCACCTCTCCATTTCATTCTCCCTGACAACACACAAAAGACAACACTTCGACCTCCAGTCAGTTTACCACTTCAGAAATAGCTCTTGTTCTAGTTCATTTAGGGAGAGAAGTTTCTTTTGCTTACACTATGGATCTTCTGTAAGAAAAATACCGTTTTTATGGGTCTTCTGCCTCACCATTAACCTCCGCCCGGAGCAAAGTCCAGCTTAATGGTGGATCTCTCCCACACCAGCAGCCTTCCCACAGCCACTATGGTGGGTTATGAACAGTCCACAGGGTACCTGTTTGAAGGATGCACAGTTCAATTGCAGCAACAAAGAAAATCCCTTCTTCTGTGCTTAGCAACACGGGTTTTCTAGCATTCTCCCCAGGACCAGGGCTCTGGGTCACAGCCTCTCCTCTCTCTTGGTTCCAGTTTCTCATCAGGCTGTACTTTTGACAACACCTACTTGTCTTTACCCAGCTGTTTCAGTTCATTGGCTGCAATAAGAACCTCACATCTCCCTTTTTGGACTCTATCTTCATATATTACAGGGAATTTATTAGCTCAGTCCCCAACCATGGTTCTCTAAAAGAGTTTTCAGCTTCACTCTTGAAGCACTTCTCATGCACCTCCCTGTAGGTATCAGTTCTGCTTTCCTCACTGACTGTAAAGCCTCTGTGCTGCATTTATGCAGATGTCCTCACTCATTCCTCTCTCTGTGAGGAAGGATGGGTGTCTGTAAGTTTAGTCCAGGCATGGACAGAGTTAATCTCTGTCTCTCTCTCTCTGGCAGCGTGACGATGCCGTGCTCCCTGCCGGGCTGTTTGAACAGGTCCGAGCTGGATGCTAGAAGCTCTCAGAGTCTCTGTGCCTGGCTCTGCGGAGCTGCCTCGGCCTGCTGGGGCCATCTGGGCCCGGGGTGACAGAGCAGGGCCTGGCCCGAGCTGGATGGAGTCCGGCCCGGTCCTTGCCTGGCCCGGAGCAGGGGCCTGGCCCTCTCTCGTATAGCTGGCACACCGGCTGAGCTGTATCTGCTGAACATTCCAGCCGGTTTCCTCCCCCATGCCCAGCTGCAGCGGCACGGCCGCTCCAAACCTCCCTTCAGCCACCGCCCCCCTCCTTGGAAGGAGTGGGGGGGGCTGGGGCCTTACCCGGGAGAGAAGCAGGAGATGCTCCTCTCTACACAGCAGCAGCAGGTCCCAACAAGAAGAACTTCAGAGAGTCTCTGCTTATATATGGTTTTCTCCCTGAAGGCGGATCAACTTTTTAATTGGTTCACCTACATATCAATCCTTAAAACCACCTGATTATTGGCTCTCTCTCCCAGGAAGGAAGTTGTATTCCTTCCTGCAGCACAGATCACTTCCTAGATTTTGACCCCTCTAGCCTAACCCAAGACAAGAGGGACTGGCAAGAAGGAATCAAGAGGAAAAAGGAAAAGATTCCCTCCTACAAATCCACACACTGGCTCACCTGCTGCTGCCTGGCACAAAGGCTTGTCCCTCGGCACCTCCTTTAAGCAGTGCTCCACATCCAAGTGCATCCAGGTGCTGCTCCCCCAGACCCTATGACACACTCTCACCGTTGTCCCATGAGAGACCCCCCATAAGCCCCTCTCCTCCCGCAGCTCCAGGCAGAAGTGAGCTGAGGAAGCCCCTCCTGAAACAGCACCCGGCACGAGCCGCCCCCTCATCCTCCTCACAGCTCACAGCCGCCCCCTCATCCTCCTCACAGCTCACACCTGGGGCTGCTCTGACCCCTCATCCTCCTCACAGCTCACACCTGGGGCTGCTCTGACCCCTCATCCTCCTCACAGCTCACACCTGGGGCTGCTCTGACCCCTCATCCTCCTCACAGCTCACACCTGGGGCTGCTCTGACCCCTCATCCTCCTCACAGCTCACACCTGCTCTGACCCCTCATCCTCCTCACAGCTCACACCTGGGGCTGCTCTGACCCCTCATCCTCCTCACAGCTCACACCTGGGGCTGCTCTGACCCCTCATCCTCCTCACAGCTCACACCTGGGGCTGTTGCCAGTGCCAGTGTGAGGGCAGGGATTTGCACAAAGGATTTGCTGCTCATTCCCTGGACAGCTCCTCGTCTGCGCCTGATGCACTGGGGAACTGGCCTTTCCTCTCTATGGATAAGGACCCCTCTTCTCCTCCAGGTGCCCAAGGCTGAAATTGGGATTCCACTTCCAAAATTCCAAATGCCCGAGGCTCAGAATTCCCAAGGAAATTCCCCACTGGCATTAAGCCCTCACCTACAATTTTCCTCTGGAATCATAAGGGTCTACATGATCTTAAAGGTCTTTTCCAACCTAGTTCGTTCTGTGATTCTGCAATTACTGCCTTGGCTTTCTGTGGAAGTGTTTCAAACCACCCTCTTCACTGCTGCACCCCTGATTTCAGGGAAATATTGATGCAGTTTATAAATACTCCCCCTCCCTGCAACTCAGTCCTTCAGTGCACATCCCTGGAGCAGATTTACTTCATCCTTTCTTCCAACAGCACCTCTCCGGCACAAATCTCACTTCTCACAGACACAAACCAAATAGAAATCTTCTACAGGTGCTGGCTTGGAAAGAAAAATTCTTACTACCTCTGGCTACATGATTAAAATACAGCCATGCAATGATGGCCATAGATGGGAAAGCTTTTCGGGGGAGAAAATAGCCATTTGGTAGCACACTTTGAGAAGCCTTGCGAAAAAGCAGCATTAGCAACAACTCCCAAGACCCCTGCTGAGGAATCCAGCCCTCCTTGGGACACCCAGTGCAGTAGACATTGAGAAGGGAGGGGAGAAGACAAACTTGGAGTGGAAAAAGAGGACATAAATACACCAGCCTTTAAAAGGCCTTCAGACAGCAATAGTGGGAAACAGTGACTTTTATTCTTTGCTTCCTTTCTGTGATGACCTAAATATATGAAGTAGAAACACATCACATGTTTCCCTTCTGCAGATTCCTCCCTGGAGTGAGAATGGCCCTCAAGGTCACTCCTTGAGGCTGACAGAAATATTTGCCCATGATCATTGGTTTGGGTGAGTAGCATCAATCTATAATTAAGAATTGGTTTTGCTGGCTTGAATAGAATTGCTTCAATGTTGTTTCAAATATAATGCATATAATATATGCTGGAAGTTATAGTTCTCCGTACTGGCTAGTAAATAACTCTGATAAAGATCTTTTCATTTAATCGTGATCATAATAAACTCTTTATTTTTCTAGAAAGATATCCTTCATTCTCTAGAATACCGTTAGCTAAAGCTTCCATTACACCTATACTATCCTTTAAACATAAACTATTGACTAAGTCGGAGGCTAAGACTGCATCCAGCTGCACCCTGGCTCCTCTCAGAAGTTTAGGAAGCGAGGAGGTCCTTTCTGCACCTTGTGACTCAATGGGAGTGTCTCCTGCCTGCTCTCTGCACAGCTCTCCGGGTCATCCTGCCAGTCTCGAGCCAGCTGTGACTGCAGCAGGGACACCTGAAAGAGGCACAAGGCCCAGCTCAGACAAGCCCACGCTGGCAGGAGCACCTGCAGCCCCACGGTACCCGCTGCTGAGGCAGACACAGCCTCCAACTCCAGCCCTCACCAACACTCTGCCCTCGGGCAAGGGGAAAGGAACAGGTTCCCAGACAGAACAGAGCTCAGATGATCAACAAGTCCAGTTCATGGCTGGCAAACCCTTCCCTCATACAACCCTCAGGCACCACAGGTCTAGTAGAGGGAGTCCCAACCGCATTTAGGAACACAACTGATTTCCAAAGCACACATTTGGGCCACTGACCTCTTTCTCCACAGGCTGTGCTGCTGCTCCCCTGAGCTACTGGAGGACTTTTCTCTTTCAGAAGTCAACGTATTTTCCTGCGCAGACTCGTGGGCAGGCAATATAAAGTAGTCAGGGAGGAACACTCTCCTAAAAGTTCTGATTCTCCTCCCTTCAGGTCCCACCTGCATATTGGATGGGAGAAAGGCTCACAGAAACCTGTCAGCAAACATGGAGCTAGAGGACCTCTGGACATCAAGGCAAGGAGATCTTTGCTCTGACACCCTGAATTGCGCCAGACAACACTGGGGGCAAAAAGCTCTCGCTGGGGGCTGTGCAAGAGAGGCCAGTGTGTGTCTGGGAACACGCGGCCAGGGAGGGCGGCAGCAGAGTGAAGGTGCCTTTGTGAAAGGCATGGGCTGCCTGTGGCAGACAGAGCAAACGAGAGAGTGTCCCCACAACAGGAACAGGGAGAGGCAAGGAAACAAGCAGAGGACTCCAAAGCACTGCCTGGGCAAATGTGTCATGTTCCAGAGGAGCCTGAGGCTCTGCAGAGGCAGCAAAAGCCCACTTTACCTGCTTGCTGGTTCTCCTGGCCTCAGTGGTTGACTGACCCTTCTCTGTCTTGTCTTTTGCTGATGTTGCAACCACATCCTGCACACATTCCATGCTCTTCCTGGAGTGCTCTGACAGCTGCTTCCCTTCTGCTCCAATAGCTTGCTGTGTATTCAGAGAGGAGGGATGATTCCCTTATTTCAAACCATGCAAGAGCTTTCCCTCAGAAATCTCCGTCTCGAGAAGCATCCCCAAGGCACCAGCAGTGCAGCTCCTGTTCAGCCCTCTTGGTACAAATCTCTGCTCAGTTTAGTCATCACTCTGCTCACCTGCTCCATTCCTTTGCACGCCAAATCCCAACCAGCCCATGTTGCTACCCTTGCCATGGCACGGGAGAAGCAGCTCCCCATGGCCAGCTTTTGGCCTGGAGCTGATTTCAACAGCAAGCTCCTGCACAGCCAGCCTGAGAACAGGGAGCAAACTCTCCCACTCCCAAACTTCAGAGTATTCCACATGGCAGAAGAGCACAATGTGGGCAACACATTCCAGGGGGAGTTTTTAGTTTTCAAGCACTTCTGACGCCTTGAAACTCTTCTAACTCTTCTTTCCTGACACCATGGGCTTGTGTTCCAAAGAAGCCTGAGGCTTTGCAGAGGCAGCAAAAGCCCATTTTACCTGCTCTCCAGTTCTCCTGCGCTCACTGGTAAATTCAGGCCTCTCTGTCTTTTCCTTTTCTGGTGATGCAACCAGTTGCTTAAGTTCCAGGCTGGTCTCTGAGACACACAACGGCTGCTCCACTTGTGCTTGAACAACTGGCTGGGTATTCAGAGAGAAGAAGATTCCCTTATTTCAAACACCACAAGAGCTTTCCCTCCAGAAATCTCCATCTCAGGAGACATCCTCAAAGCACCAGCAGTGCAGCTGCTGTTCAGCCCTCTTGGTACAAATCTCTGCTCAGTTTAGTCATCACTCTGCTCACCTGCTCCATTCCTTTGCACACCAAATCCCAACCAGCCCATGTTGCCTACACTTGCCATGGCACGGGAGAAGCAGCTCCCCATGGCCAGCTTTTGGCCTGGAGCTGATTTGAACAGCAAGCTCCAGAGCTGTGTCAGCCATTCTGGGCATGCCAGGGAACAATCTGGCAGTCAATGCTCGCTGGCTGGAGCCAGGCAGACAGACAAGGCTGCCTGATGCAGCCCGGGCTGCTACGCCCAATCAGGCCTGGACTGACAGGGATAGAGAGTCCCACCTTTTTATTGGAGCCATCATTGGAATCCTTCAGGAACGCTGCAGTCGACAGAAGATCACTGCCAGTGCCTTCCTGGAGATGAGACTGGCCTGTGCCAGTGTCAGCAGCCCTTCTCTCTAGGATTGCTACATTTTTCTTCAAAGTCCCTTTGGCCATTTCACTCTTTCTCAGTGCAGCAATCAGGGCTTGAGTGTTCTCCCTTCCTTCGAGTTCTCCTCTTCTTCTCGGCTCCAAGGCAGCAGCCTCATGCTCCAACTCTTCCTGCATGGTTTCCCTCTCCACTTCTACTGGCTGGCTTATTTCATTCCAACTTTGCACGTGGGGTGCGTGCATCTCATTCTTCTTTTCTAGAGCTCTCATCTGCTCCTCGGACAATTCTCGCTCATGCTGCCAAAACAGGGAGAAAATGGGTCACTCATTGCCTCTCTCCATTTGCTTTTCATACCAGATCTGGACTCCTGCCACAGAGGCAGGCACAGGCCTCCCCTCTCTCTCTGCCTCTTGGGATGCTGCAGACCTTTGCTGGGCCCCCTGATGCTGCATCTTTCCCAGCTCACTCAGCCCGTCCCAGCTTCCTTTCTGCCCTTCTCCAACCTCTTGCAGCTCCACTCCAGTGTTCCTTTGGCCAGGAGCTGCCACAACTGCAGCCAGGATTTCAAGCCCACGCCAAGCAGGAATTCAGCAGTGCTCTCCATCAGGGAGGAAGGCAAGAGCAAACACCCCCAACATTTCATTCCCTGGCGCTGGGGCCACAGGAGTGGTTTTCGACCTCTCCTGCGTAGACTTTCCATGGCACCATCCCCGAGAGCCCCACTGCCCTCTCTTGCAGCAGCAATGGCCACATCCACTCTGCTCTTCTCTGCTGCCACTCGGCACGACTTGTCCCCTTGCAGCCACACATCCTTATCTGGATCAGCACTTGGCTTTCCTCTCTTTCCTCCCCACTGGCTGCTCTCACATGGCCAAGGCCAAACACCTTTCTATTAACAGCAAACTTGGTCTTCTCACCCCTCCTTCCAGCTCCAGATATTTAGAAAACTGAACATGGCTTTGCACACAAGGCATTGCCCAAGCCATGCAATGTCAATAGAGACAGTGTGGACATTGAGAACTAAAGCTTCTAGGGCACAAAACTCCAGCATGGAGGAGAATCAGCAGCCTCAGCACTAACTGGCTTGGACATGGCTACAACATCTTTCCCTCCTTATTCAGAAGAATGAAAGTTAAACTGGAAAAAGTTTCTCCTTATAACTATTAACACAAGGTCCAACATAGCGAAGAAACGGCCCTTTGTGGCATTTGCCATTCTCACCAGCACATCCTTCCTTTCCTTCTCCAGAATCTCCAATTTCCTCTGCAGAGATGCCACCTCCTCTTGAAGACTCACATTCTCTTCCTTCAGGGCACTTTCTACTAAGGTTTTCTGCTCTTCTGCCCTCCACCAATCTGCAGCAGGGAACGGGAGAGAGAAGAAGAAGGAAAGGGAAAGGGAAAAGGGAAAGGGAAAAGGAAAGGGAAAGGGAAAGGGAAAGGGAAAGGGAAAGGGAAAGGGAAAGGGAAAGGGAAAACAAATGCTGATGTGCATCCGGCACAGACAACAGCAGTGTCTTCTCTGCCTGCTTGTGTTTGCCAGGCCCTAAGCCCACAAGGGCTTCCAAAGCTGACACAAATGAAGGGAACTCCCAGGCAGAGATAAAAGCAGAAATGAAAGGGACAAGGTTCAGAGGATTAGGGAAGTGTATTTTTTTTTCTTGGGCTTGTGCAGAGTGAGCAATCCAAGAGAGACAAAGGAGTGGGCATGCCTGTGCAGCCCTGCTCCAGAGAGGCCAATAGCCTGGAGGCTCTGGCAGGGCCCAGAGGTTGGGGACTTGAGCTGAGGCATCCAGCTACAGTTCCTTAGCACAGCCACGGCGCCTGAAAGGCACCAGCTGTGCACGGGATCAGCCATAGCACAGCCAGATGGCACTGCCAGCCACGGCATCTTTCTTGAGGAAAGGTTTGCACTGGCACTGGCATGGATAAATCTCCTGCTGCTTGTTTCTCCTCTCTGCCATCTTGGAGCATGGCCCTTTTCCTCTGCATGGGATCAGAGATTCCTGCTGCGAGACAAGATGGGGCAATGGGTGGGAGAGGAGAAGTTGTACCTTGCTCACTTTCCTCCAACGCCTTTAGCAGCTCCTGATTGTGGGCTATGAGATGGTCTCTCTGATCCTCTGTCTTCCTCAGCTCCAGCTCCAAAGCAAGAGCTTTGTCATCAGCGCTCTGGAGCCTCAAACGCAGCTCAGAAACCTCAGCCTGCAGAACGTGCACAGAGTCCCTCAAGCGCCGTTCTCCTGATCGGGACTCTTCCAGCTCCCGCAGCAACTGCTTCTTTCGAGTTGCCTGGATAGCCTCCATCTGCAGCACT
>JAVTVJ010001172.1:0-18643 GCA_034509425.1 Eopsaltria australis | reverse complement strand
CGGGAGCTCTAACGCTGGCAGCCAAATCCCCTTTTTGTGAGGGACACTGTATTTCCTATTTTTATTGTCACATTAAGGCTCAAATTAATTCGCTTGAATTTTACGAGCATTATGTGCAGCCTCCTATGGGGCTCCTGTTCTTGCTCAGAATTTTGCTCTGAAACTATTGAAGTGCTGACGACAGGGATTTCTCCAACGGCGCCGTGTTTCCCTTTGCGCTTTCTGGGGGCAGGGGTTGCAGTCACGCAGGACCTGCTGGGGAGCTCGCTCTTCTTTTGCCATGCTCTCTGTGGGACCGCGGAACAATTTTTAGCTGCCTGCGTTTTTGGAAGGATTACTTATGGCTAACTTGTATCTGAATAGCCCCTTAGTGGCACTAGTGTGGGTAATGGTGGGGTTTTTCGCTTGTTTCGGTTCCTTTGGTGGTGGTTGCTTTGGGTTTTTTGTTTGATTGATTTTTTTGTGTTTGTTTGTGGTTCTTTGTTACGTTGGGGGTTTTTTATTGATTTCCTTTGTTGATAGTATACAGCGAACAATATTCTCCCGCTTGTAGAAAATGTATTTGTAACTAAAAATTCCCATGCTGTGTTAAGTAAAAAGAAACCCCCTTAGAAATCCAAGTGCTTCCTGATGGATTCCTGGCGGACAAAATTGCCTTCAGCTTGCTTAAGTATTAAATCGTCATTAAAGTGGCATTCAGATGATCTGGTGGGATTTCTTCCAGTTAATTGTTATGCTTTATAGTATGCATTTTTGTTCTTAGGAACCGAGATTGGAAGTTTGTAGAAGCATCTGTTCCTGGTGTAAAGGAGTTAAAGCTGTTGTCGTGTCAGTTTGAGACTTTAAACTATCGAGGGTTTTTTTCCCTTCTTTTAGATCTTTGTACATCTAAATGACATTCCCTCTGTGGTGGGGATTCCTCTTTTCAGGTAAGCATTCCCCCACCACATTTGCCTTGGCAGTGTCAGAACAGGCAAGATTTTTCAATCTTGCTGTCCACCATGAGTATCTTTTGCTTCGATAATCACTGGCTGCCAAATTAGTCTTGTGATCTGCCTGGATCTTAAATGAGCACACAGGCCAGACTTGGCAGCGAGGTAATGGTTAAAGGCAGACTTCTGTCTCTCAGTAGGCCTGTCCGGTTCATTTGTTCTTTGACATTCCAGGGGCTTTTCTGGGTGGTTCTGCTGTCGTTTTGGGTTTGTTTTTTTTTGTTGTTGTTGTTGTTGTTTTTTTGTTTTGTTTTGGTTTGGTTTTTCTGGGTTGTTTTTTGTTTGTTTGTTTTTTTGTTTGTTGTTTTTTTTTATTTTGTTTGTTTGTTTGTTTTTTCCTGTCTGCAGGCTTCCCTTGGCAAACAGAGAGTCTATCAAAACAGCAGGCCTGCGGTCGACAGTCGCACGGGCCGTGGCATCTCTGGCTGGAATCGGTGTCAGTGAGTGTTCCTTTCAGGGAAAGGGAGTCCTGAATGAAGGGGAGGGGGGTGCTGCGCATCGGGTCCGGAGCTGGACGCTCTGAAGGAGGGCGGTGATTTTAATGCCCCATCGCCCTAATGCACGTGGACAGGGTCTGCCGTGGCTGCGATTAGCGTCTGCTGTCACCTGCCGTTCGGCCGGGTGTCTGCTGTAATTCCAGGTGCTTGTCGGCAGAGCTGTTAATCCTTGCACAGATACGTGTCCAAGTGGCGAGGTTTTTTTCACCGTCCACTGACAGTGAGAAAATGAAACCTCGTTCGGTGTTGTTTCCCAAGGAAACGTGATCTTTTTTCACAGATTAACTTGGTACCAGTATCTGCAGTCCACCTGTAATATTTCCTCCCGACTGCCACCTCAGGGCTGTGTGTCTGTAGCGAAGCTCTTGGTGCTTTTTCCTGTGTTCCCTTATCCAAGCGAGTTTGGCCTGGGGTTACCGGTGATTCCTGTTAGCCTGTGCTGGATTCGGTGGGGTTATGTCCATCCCTCTGTCAGCTTTCTCCTGGCTGAGGAGTCTGCCTTCCTTGGACGCAGTAACGCCTCTGTTTTTGTAGGCTGGTGCCCTTGTGCTGGATCCCACGTGTGGGCTACGAGCGATCCTGCCGGAGGCTGCCGAAGAGCGGCCCGTGAGTATCCCGGCCACAGCTGGCTGGAGCTTTGCAGGGAAACTGGGAGTTGTGTGGGGTTTTGCCTGTACCAGTTAGGCCGAGGTCCATTGCTGGAAACTCGAAACCAAACTGATCTTTCTAGGCAGCTGCTGAGAGCGTTCTAGTACAACCAAAGGAACGTGTCCTGCGGGCTGCTGCAGCTGTTGATTCACGCTGCCGGGTTTGTGTGAGGCAATCGTGGACTTGTAAGGCTTCCTGCACTTCTTGTGGGATCAGAGGAGTCGGGGTGATGGAGCAGCGTTAGAGGCAGTGGGGCTGGCTGTAGCTAGCTGGGGTCTTGCTGTTAGGACACGCCCTTGTGATATCTGTCATTTCAAGTGTCTTGAGCAGACCAGAACGTTCAAGGAGTGAAGACGACAGGCGCTTGCTCCATTCCTCCGTCCTCTGGATTGTGAATTGCTCTGTGTAACAGTAGCAGATATCCCAGAAAGGAGGTTGTCTTGCAAGAGCTGTGCCACAAGGCAATTCTGAGGAGGGTGTATAAAGTAAATAACCTCAGTGTTAACAAAATTACCTTTTTCTCTCCGAACAGGAAGCCTGTTACTGGCGTGCTGATGGAAGTGATTCGCAATTAGAAGGTGCAGATGGCAACAGTAGAAGCTGCAGGCTTCGTGGACAAGATTGAGTTGCTTAAAGCTTCTGTGAAAGGTATGTCTGTAGGCTAAGTGAAATTTTTCTGCCTTTCTGGGATTGTACAGGTAACGTGTAAGTTCCCTGGAGGTGACATCTGGTAGAGCTAACTGCCAGCAAGTAGCTGAGTGGTGACTCTGTAGTGCTAGTGCTGGTGCTAGCGAGGGGATAGTTATTTGTTCTTCCTCCCTGCTGCCTGTGCCTGGGAACTTTGGTAAGAACGAAGTCAGCGGAAGACAAGAAAAATGACAATTGTCCCTCGTGGACAGCTGTCGGAGAATATTTTTTTTTTAGTTGTACAGATACAAAGTAAGTGAGTAATTTAGGTTTTTTTAGATGAAAGTTAAATTTTTATTTAAAATTATTCTTAAAATAACTATTAAAAAAACCCCATAAAAATTAAAAACAAGTTACAAGTGTTTAAAAATTAACTTAAGAAAAGAAATTGTTACTGTTGTTACTTTTTGGTATTCATTTAGTATTTTAATTAAAATAAAAAAAGTTTTGGTGAGAAACTTTGGTGGGGAATAACGTTTTGAACACAGACAACATTATAAAGAGTGTACACTTTTTGACAATAAATTAACAGGCCGAAACCAAAACGGGGCCGGGGCCGAGCAGAACAAAGAAGTTGAGACAAAATGTAAACTGATTAATAAACTAAATCTAAACAAGTAGTAAACTAGATTTACCCAAATTATAAACTAAACTAAATACGCACAATGAGTTACCTTTGTATTGCTTGGTAATTAATAACAAAAATTATCTTACTAAATAAAAATAAATAACTAAAATTGTAATCTGTTCTTACTGTTTTTTCCTGTTAAGTTTTATACCTACAATTAAATTTCAAAGTACAGTGGTCCCAAAGAAAATAGAACAAAAAAAAAAAAAAAAAATCAAAATCTGTGTACTTACAACTTACAACACTGTTTTCAAACATATCCCAAACGATCACCCCTAATGTATTAATAACTATAAATATGTTATTAAAGTTTAACTACTATTAAATTCATTAAGTTCTGTTACAGTTAAGTATTACAACTGAATTCTACAAAAGTTAACTACAACTATACATAACTATATGTATTATAACAAAAACTAAGTTCTGTTAAGGTTACGCACGTAAACTCGTGCATATGCAATCTTTTAATTATCATGTTCATGGTACCGTAGTCTTTTTAGTCAAAAGTATTTGACGACGTCTGTTATTTTACAGTCTGCACAACCTATGTTATGTTTATGTACCTGTCTCTATTACTTACTCAAATTTAAGTAACCTTCTTAGTTACTGTTTCTAACAGTTTTCTCATAAGATCTGTGTTAGAAAAATCCCTCCAGTTGGAGTCCTGGGCCTAGCCAAGCCTCGACTCTCCCTGGTCAAACATCTACCAACAAACCCAAGTGTTGTTCCTGCATCCAAATCGTACTTAAGTCAAGTTTGACTTAATAATTAAAATTTGTATCAACTAAATCCTTTTAACGTGGACTGGGAGACCCTATCCAGAAAAACTTTCCGTGTCTTCACTGAAACAAGACAACTGTTACAAACCCTAAATGTTAGCATCATATTCCAAAATTCAATCAAGTATTACCCTAATCAACAGCCTTCAGAGACAAAGCAATTAAAACTAATTTACTAAACTATTAAGTAATAAAAAAATCACAAAATCACCTTAAAATGTTTAACACATAAATGTTAAAAGTATTCTTATGTCTAGTCATGTGTATTTCTTACTACGCTACCTATAACAAATAACTAGTAATACCGTAAACAAACTCATACTAATTAAAACAGAAAGGGGGAATTATAAAGTTACAAATATGTGTATTAAATCATAAAAAAAATACAAATAGTAGTACACTTAAAATACACCTTTAAAGGTAAAGCAGCAGGCAGTGATTTTTTTTAAGTGTTTTGATACTTGTATTTTTACACCTTAGGGATATTTTAACACAGCAATAACTTAAGGCTAATGTATTTTAATGTACTCTAGCATTTTAATGAGTGCCTTGTAGCAATAGTAAAAAGTCACAAAATGGTTTCTATTAAACTTTTCTGTTTTCAAACACTCCAAACTTTCTCTGTCAGCATAGATGGTCTGGATTTGATCTATGCCCAAAGCAGGTTTCCTGGGGTTTGCTACTTACTTTTATGCATTATTTAAAAAAAGAAAAAGGCTTGGTGTCGGTGAGAGGAGCAAGACGATTTAATGTGGTTCATAAATCAAGTTTGTTTATTGTTAGATAGTGTACATATTTATATTACTTTATGTGTTTAAAATATTATTTATTTATAGAAGTTTTACACGGGATTTTTTTTTAATTTAATTAAAATACAAATTGGTATTAGAAGGTAATAATATTAACAGTTTTTTTTTGTTAAGTTAATTTTTAGATACTTGTACTTTGTTTATAGTTTTTATGTTTTTTTTTTTTACAGTTGTTTTGAGAACAGTTTTGAGTAGAGGTTTAACACTTGTTTATGGAGTCTGGATTGCTCACTTATACTTTATGTTTGTGTAGTTAGAAATGGTTATTTTTTAACATATCCCCCTTCTTTTCTTTGAGCAATCCAGACTATGTTTACATTTTTTTATTATTTATTAAATACTTAACATTATAAACTAATTGACACTTGAACTTAACAGAAATGAAACTTAACAGCACTTAACTTTAACAGTTTTTAAAACTTACTTATAATTACTTAAACTTAACTTTACTTGAACTTAACACTTATATTTAGTAGAATTTAAATTTAACAGAATTTAACTTTAATAGAGTTTAACAGAATTTAAAATTAATAAACTTTAACTTAACATTACTTAAATTTAGTAACACTTAAACTTAATTGAACTTATGGCACTTTTACTCTTATGATTGTAATAACTATTAAAATTATTAATTTTATTTTAATAAACTTTATTTATCATCTATTTTTAAAATTTATATTAGTTAATTAATTTTTTAAAGGTAATGTTACTTTTATTATTTACTTTAGTTTTTTTTTAGTTAAACTGGGTCTTTTTTGCACAAGTTTTTTAGTGACTTATGGCCCTGGTCATGGAGCTATTTTTTAACAATTTTTCCTTGTTCTTCTTTTGCAAGTAAAATTTTGTGGGTCACTTTGGTTACTTGTTTTATTAAACAGTTATACACAATTTTAACAATTATTATAAACACAATAACAACAACACACAACTGAAGGTTTTTAAATAACAAGGTTTGGATTTAACTTGTGATGTTTAATGAGGACAACTATTTAGTTATTTTTAAGTTATTGTTCACTTGCAATTGCTGGGTGAGTTGAGTTAAAGTTTTTAATTGTGTATGTATTGAATTAGAATGATTAGAGAGATTTATGCAACACATTTTTTCAAATTTTTCATACTTATGTCCTTGTGCTAACAATAAAAAGTTTATTGTAGCTTTATTTTGCAACGTGGTGTGTTTCACTGAATTTACATTAAGTAACAAATTTGAAATTGCTTTAGATGTAGTGTTTGTTTGTTTGGAGAGTTAACAACTTAGTTTGTTCAATTGGGCCAAGGCTCCAGCTGAGGCCACTTCTGGAGTAAGGAAGGAGGCTGCAATAATAGCAGCAGGCGACTAAAACTCGACATTAGATTTGCAATTAGTAGTGAAGTCGTGTACAAAGCGTTTTAAACGTTTGAGATGGTGCTGTCGAAGTTTATTAAGAATCATTGAGGTGTTGGGGGTCAGCAATGTTAACTTTTTAAGAGAACAGGGTCTCTTTTTTTATTTTGGAGGGGATACTTGGTTAGGTTTGATTTTTACAAATGAAAAATACGTTACTAGGTAATTTCAAGGGTTGATTAGTAGAATGGGAAATGTTGGGGGAGGTATAATTGTACTATACATGAGTGTCTCTATACACTGAAAGGTTAGAGTTTACACGGGCTCAAGTCTTGGGGACTCACATTAAGTTCAGCCCTGGGCCATGGCGGTTACAGCTGGGGCAGGCCCCCACAATGCTTTTTGCTTCTTGTATTGTTATCTTAAACTGGTGAAAAAGTCCTTTCGCATTTTGGTGAAAGGTACCATGAGCTTCTCTGGCCTTGCTTTCATCTGAGGGGCCTGGATTGCTCACTTAGAGATGGTCATTTCTCAACAGCTTGGCTTCTTTTGAGTCGTGGCCATCATAAAAACTGCCCTTTGTATTACACTTTATAAGGTAAAATTGCAAATTTCCTCTTCTTGGCTTTCAGAGAGAGAACCAGGTAACTCTGACCCTCAGACCTGACACAGAGCCACATTCTGTGTGCATTTCCATGTGTTTAAGCCTCACCTTAAGTAAGGACCCTGCCAATAGGATGAGGATTTGAAGGTCTTGCTGCAGTTAACATTTTCTATTTTACTACCTAGAGAGAATAGTTGTCTTGCATATTCTATCTTTTGAGAGACAATCTGATGTTTTTGAACAAAGAAAGGTGATTGTTTCTCTTTTTTAAAACCAGATGAGCTGGGATGCCTTTTGAATAGCTTCAGTGGCAGGCTGAAATTAATTGTAGATGGTTCATGCTTTTCTTTGCAATGGCTGAAGAGCTGATTTCTCAAAAGGTCAATTGCATGAGAATAAAAATAAATAAAAAAATCTTAAATAGCATCTTTGAACTAGACAGATGGTAAAATTAAAGTTCTAAATGGTTGATATGAGGTTTGAAGTGTCCCTTGAATAGAAGACTAGGAACAGTCACCTGCTTTATGGAAGAATCTTTTCTTGTGGTTGGCTTTTCTGCCTTCTTTGCTGAAATTTCCATGCAGCTATTTTATTGTCTAATTACTGCCAAAAAAAGTAAAAAGTTATTTATTTTGTCCAACAGCCATTTCTGAAAGTTCTGTGCCCCTCTTGACCCCAGAAGACCCTCTTTCCTTCATTTCATTTGCCTCTATTATAAGCAGACTGTGTGTCAATTCTTTGTTTCCTTTACCCTTGGATCTTCATAATGGTTCGTGCCTGAAAGTTCAGATCTAACTATTGAAATCACTTGGGAATCTCCAACATACATGGAGGAGATCAAAACTGCAGTGCTCAGAGAAAATAACACTTGGGATGGAGGTGTCTCATCTGCCCTCACAACATCCCCAGCATCTGTGTAAGGTATAAACATAACCTGCCTCAATCTACCTCTGTTTTGAGTCAGTATTTTAGCACTAGGTCTGCCAAGCAACCTTTTTCTCCCCCTGCAGAATCCCCCACAGAGGTTCCCACTGCCACCCCTCCTGGCCCCTCACCTGCCAGCAGCACCTGGAACTTGTTGGCCAAGAGCATCGCAGGGTCAGCTGTCATCTTCTCCCACTCTCTGTCTGGCATGTTGAAGGTCAGGTGCACCACAGGCTCATTGACCTCCTGCAGTTCTCTGGAGCTGAGGGTGTAATCCACCTGCCAGCACACTGAGCCCAGCTGGCTCACTAGGGTGGGCAGTGGGATGGTGTCAGCACTTGGCTCACTCCAGCAGGATGGCTGACACTGACCCCCACACCCCTACTGAGACCCAACACCCCGCTCACATCGCAGGCTGCAGGCCCTGAGCCTGTCCTAGAGGCTCCTGGAGCCTGTTCTGGAGAGGGCTCTGCTTTTCCGCACGGCAACTTGTTGGCGCGCTCTGCTCATGAGGGGAGACAAGAGAAGAACCTCTCTGCTCACACCAGACGTGCAGCTGCCAAACCCCACCACAGCACCTGAGGAGCCCCCAGGGATTGATGGCACAGAAGGCAGGTGATGGAGGACAGCACAGCAGCCAGCCTGCCCTCCATCTGGGGGTGAAAAAGGCAGGGCTGGGAACTGTCAGGAACATCCCACCACATCTGGCTCATGATGCCACCCCGAGGGTCTCCCCTACCTTTGGGCAGTCCCAGCTGCTGCAGTTCACTTGACAGAGACTCGTTGTCTACACTGTGCTTGGCTGCACTGGAGAGGATGAAGCCGAGGGCAGCGATGGTCACCCTCACATCCCCCAATTCTGCAGACGGGAGGGAGGGTGAGCTCTGTCACCTTGGGAAGGCATCCCCGGACAGACAGCTGCCCATGCCTGCAGCATGGCTCCATTGGGGGAGTGTGGTAAGGACAGCAGTGCTCACCTAACTTTGCATTTGAGGTCAGCTTCAGGATCTTGTCATACTGTGGGAAAGCAAAGCATCGTGGTAAACACCAGCTAACACACTACCAGTGTTAACACTAACAACTCCTACCTAAATATTAATGCTAGTAACATTTACTATGCATATTGTTACCACTAGTAGAGGCCGGTAGCGTTCTTAACGCTGAGGCTTGCATGAAGAACACGAGATTAATTCATGTTGCTGATTATGCCATTGCAGTGTTGAAACACTTGGCCTCCAGTGCGGTAGCCCCACGCTTGTCTCCATGGCCTCCCCCAGCAGGTCCCGCAGCACCAGGGCGCAGATCAGCTTCAGCTTCACCGAGGACTGCGGGGGAAAAAGGAGGGTGAGCAGCGGCCCCGGAGCCAGGTGGGGGGCGGGCAGGGGGACGCGGGAGGCGGGGGCACTTAACTATTTTGGCCAGGGTGTTGATCTCGGCCAGCACCGATCTCCAAGGCCCCGCAGAAACGGAACCGCTGCGGGAGAAGAGGCGCTCAGAGCCCGCAGCGGGCTCTGCACCCCCTCCCCGCCCCGCCGCGGCCGCTCCCCGGTCCGCGCTGCTATCGCTGACTCCGCCTTTTCAACCCGGAACCAACGCCCGGGCGGGCTGTCGGCTACGCCCCTCCCCGCCCGCTGCCCCGAGCGCCGATGTGGCGCTTCGGTAGGGGCTCTGCGGGGGTGGGGAGGGGCTTTTAGCCGGGACCAGGGCACGAGAGAGGGTCGCAGAAGCGGACGGGGGTCTCGGGAGCGGCACCCAGGGTGACCGCAGACCCTTCAAGCACCCCTGGCTCTGCCCAACTGAGCGCCTCACGCTCCCTTGGGGCTCCCGTGGGTCGCAGCCTCCCAGCTGCCGAGCCTCGCCAAGCCCAGCCCGCCTTTCTCCGCCCTGTCCAATCACAGACGCTCTTTCAATCCGGCCGCGGCCCCGCCCAGCTCAGCCCCCTCAGGAGCGGCCCGGCCCCTCAGCCCGGCCCCGCTGCCGCCGCCGCCGCCGCCGGCGCTTTGGGAGCCGGCGGAGCCGTGCCCCTGCTGCCGCAGCCCCGGCAGGTGCTGTTGGGGCCGGGGAAGGGCGGGCGGGAGCTTCCCGTTCAGGTGCCGGCCGGGAGTTCCCCAAGGGAAACGGAGACGCGGCGGGGAGCGGGCGGGATCGGCCCCCGCAGCGGCGGCGGCGGCGGCGGCGGGAGCGGGGCCTGAGGGAACAGCGGGGAGAGCCGAGCGCGGCGGGAACAGATGGGCTGCGATTGGCGGGGCCGGCGCTGCCGCGGGCTGTGATTGGCGGCGGCGGCGGGAGCGGCGGCGACGGCGGGAGCGGCGGCGGGAGCGGCGGCGGCGGCGGCAGTTGCGCGTGCGCGATCCGAGGAGCGCCGCTGCGCCAGGGCTGGACCCCCGCGCCCCCCGATCCGGGGAGCACCGGTGAGCACGGATACGACTCCCATGTCTGCCGGGGTCAGCAGCTGGGGGCCGGCGGTATGCGGTGCCGGCTGTGCCCAGTTCTTTCCGCTGCTCCCTGCGGGGCTCGAGCAGCCGGAGGCTGGTGCGGGGCCTGGAGCAGCGCAGGAGGATTGGCTGCTGCTATCAGGAGCCGGGGAGAGGTTCATCCGTGGTTTTTGAATTTAAAGTAATGTTTAAAATACCGGGAACAAAGCTGGTTTTTATATTCTTAGTGTTTTATTCTGCCTTTGTTTTAAATAACCGTGATTTTGTTTATTATGTTGCTTTGTTAGTTTCCTTATTTTATTGTCTCTGTGGAGTGGTTTTTTTTTTTTTGTTTTGTTTTGGTTTTTTTTGGTGTTTTATTTTTTGTTTGGTTGGTTTTTTTGTGGGTTTTTTTTTTGTGGGTTTTTTTTTTTTTTTTAATTAGATACTTGATGTTAATTCAGTAAAGGTTGTGGGGCTGGGGCTGAAACACTGGGTGTGAGACCAGTGGAGACATAAAACCCCAGGGTGTGGAATAAGGACCTTGAGACTAGAGTCAGGCCCAAACCAATGTGGAGCAATGGAAATGCCAGGGCTGGAGCTGGATAAATGCAATGGGAGAAGGGGATGAAGCTGCAGCTCAGGGCCTGCAGGAAATGCCTCGGGGGCTTACCAGCCCCTGCCCAGTGGTACGAAGTAGAGGCTGAGGGTGTGGGGGCCCAAAGGGCTTCAGGGCCTGAGAACCAGCCCAAGGGCACCTTTTGGGAGGGGGAAGCAGTGGCCCAGTGCCTGTTCCCAATCCCCAGTGCGGCCTGGGGCAGGTGAGGGGGCCTTTGAGCAAGTGCTGGGCTGAGACCAAGGGGGAAGGGGGAAGGAACGTGTTGGGGTTCAGGCCTCATGTGTCCCAAAGTAGGGATCCCATTGGGGTGGGTGGGTGGGACAGCTAGTAGAAACACTGAAGTGATGACAATAACTGATTTCAGGCTTTACCAACAGCCCCGGGCTGCAGTGAGAAGGAGCAGCAGCTTTTGCCTGCAGGCAGTGGAAAGCTGAGCAGCTGGAGCAGAGGCAGCAGAGATGAAGGAGACAGAAATATGGTAGGGTTTGGGGTGAAAGCCCTGTGGGGCTGGGATAGGGAATATGGAGCTGGGATGTGAACTGTGTGGCTGGATCTGAAGTCCCTGTAGGGCTAGGATAGGGACTGTAGAGCTGTAGTGAGAGTGAGGATTCTCAGGATGGGGCTGGAATATGAGTTTAAGAGCTAAGCTGAAAGCAGACAGACCTAGAGCTGCAACAAAAATGCTGTGTGAGAACCAGCATTATGTGACATTGCTGGGAAGATCCAGACCTGGAAGTAGAACAGAAGAGCGGGCAGTCAAATAAAGCTTGTGGGTCAAGAGCTGAAATCACTGGGGGTGACAAACGACTAGGGCTGCAGCTGAAATAACTACTGCAAGGGGATAGTTACTACAGATTTGGGAAGCGACAACAGCATGGGACACAAACTAACGGGCAAAAAATGGAATAAATATACGTGGGATGGGATTGCAATGACGTGGGGTAAAAAGTTGACACCTTGACCCAAACACATTAACTGTTCTCGAAACCGGGAGAAGCTTAACCTGGCTGAGTTGGAGAAATGCAGACCTAGAGCTGGCAGTCAAATAAAGCTTGTGGGTCAAGAGCTGAAATCACTGGGGCTGGCAAGGGACTCTAGGGCTGCAGCTGAAATCAATGTAGGGCTGCAACACAGACTCCGAACGGGACACAAACTGTAGGGCTGGCACAGGCAGTGTGGGATTTGTGGGCTGAAGTCACTGTAGGCCTTTGCTACTCATGTTGGGGCCGGGTAGCGTGGCCGAAAATGGAACAGGACGTGTGGGGCTGGAATGGGGACTGTGAGGTTGCGCCCGAAATCCCGGCCGTGCCGGGATATTGCCTGCGTCTGGGACAGCCCCGGTAGAGCTGGGGCCACAATCGCCGTGGGGCTGGGATTGTGAGTGAAAATGCAAGAGCGACCGCCGAGCTGGGAAAGGGACTGTGGCATGGGAGGTTAAGTATTGGTGGGCCTGGCATCAGTAGTGACCGTGGAGATGTCCTAAGGCACTGCTTTTCTCTCTTTTGTTTTTAGGAGAGATGGAAGCTGCCTACCTGTGTTTCAGCCCCTTCTGCTGGATTGTAGGCAGTGAAGCAGGATACACGGTATTGTAAGGAGGCCGAGTCCTGAAATCCTTGCTTCGGCAAGAAGCTTCTCAGTATTGGGAGGAGTTTCTGTAGGAGAGAAGATCTTTCTTTGCAGAACTGCGAACCCAAATGTTGTAGGCCATGCTGTTTGGGCTGTCCGCGCCAGCTGTTAATTTGGAAGTGGTATTGAAGCTACAGCTTTGTCTGTTCTAATTGATCTTAATGTTCAGATTGTTCCTAGGTGGAGGACAGGCGAGCGACCGGAGTTGCTGAAAAGGAAGGGAGGACAGAAGGAGAAAGAAGCAGCACTGACAGCTGGAGCCGCAACAAGCCCCTGGGCCCCGACTCTGTTGTGTGTCCCGGGCCCTCCCTAGCCCTGCCTCTTCCCCTCTCTCCCACACTCCTGGCGCATTTTTTTTCTTCCCTGTAGCTTTTCTTTTCTCCTGGTTCTTCCATCCCATCAAAGTAGGGCTTTTAGAACTGGATCGGTATGAAATGAAGAGCCCGAGGCAACTGTGAAATCGCTCTCTCCTTCGGGTTTTAGCATCCTTTGTGCAAAGAGCGGGGTAGCAAGGAGCGAAAATCATTCCACGTTTTCTGTGAGAGCTAAAGGTAAAGGCTTCTCCTTGCTTTCCTAACCCATGTCTTTTCCCCCTCCTTTCCCTAGGTCTCCTGCATTGGGTGTCCCAAGGAGGGCTGGGATTCCTCAGCAGGGATCCTGGGAGTTGTTGTTCGTGCTGCTTTTTTTAGAAGGCCTCCCTAAGTGTGCTACTGTTGCCTTTTCACCCCAGCCTGGAAAGGAAGCTCGAGATCATTTTAGCAAGGAGGTAATAGAGAAGAGGGAATCTTTATTTGGAAGGTCTTCAGGAGCAGTTATGGAAAGGTGTCCATAAAAGCCCACCCCCTCCAGAGGGGTGAGGACATGTTTATAGCTTTCAGGAAATCAGCATAATTGAATAAAAGCACCGACTGGGGGAACGAGTGGCGATTCAGTTCCCCCCCCCCCCCAGGGCCAGCCCCTTCTCTGGAGCCCCCCTCTCAGCACTGGCTCTGCTTTGTTGATGAAAATGTACCTGAGAGTCGTTCTCGGCCTTGCTTCCCAGGAAGAGCCGAGATAGGACAGGGCCTTGTACCCTCCAGGGCCTGGAGCTCTGGAATTTGTTGTGTCTTTCTGCTCAGGGAAAGACCGTGGAAAAGCACTGGAGAAACCGGCTATTAATAAAATAGACTACAGAGCTACAAACATATGTGCAAAGAGTGCGGGGAACATAGAAAAGAGAAAAGGCAGCAACCAAACGGCATCGCTACCGAAATGGCTGTTTTCTCCCCTGAAACCCAGCTTTCCCGTCTGTGGCCGTCAATGCATGGGTGCGTTTTAACCACGTAGCTGGAGGTCCTACCAATACCGCTTTCCAAGCCAACAGCTGCAGTAGATTTCTGTTTGCTTTGTGTCTGTGAGAAGTGGGATTTGTGCTGGAGAGGTGCTGTCGGGAAGAAAGGGTGGAGCAGATCGGCTCCGGGGACGTGTGGTGCAAGACTCGGGTGGCAAGGGAGGGGAGCATGGATCGAGCGGATCGAGTTGCCCTGTAATGCCGGGCGTTTGGATTCGGCCTGGGCCTGTCCGGAGAAGTCGTAACCCGACCGAGTCCCTGCACTCTCCGTGGATGTGTCAAGCAGTTCCGCAGAAAGGCACAGCAGTAATGATTCCCGAGGAAAAGGTACAGGTGAAGGCTTATGATCGGGGTGGGGGGGAGCTTCCTTGGGAATTCTGAGCCTCGGACATTTGGAGTTTTGGAGGTGGAATGGCAATTTCAGCCTTGGGCACCTGGAGGAGAAGAGGGGTCCTTATCCATAGAGAGGAAAGGCCGGTGCCCCAGTGGGTCAGGTGCAGAGGAGGAGCTGGCCAGGGAACGAGCAGCGAGTCCTTTGTGCAAATCCCCGCCCTGACGCTGGGACCGGCCACGGCCCCCGGTGTGAGCTGTGGGGACGATGAGGGGGCGGCTCCTGCCAGGGGCTGTTTTAGGAGGGGCGTCCTCAGCTCCCTTCTCCTGCGTGGAGCTGCTGGAGGGGAGGGGCTTACGCTGGGCTCCCCGGGGGATTTTTGTACGTGTTCGGTAAGGTCCAGAGTGTGTCTGTGTTTGGAGTTTTTCGTTCCAGCGAGTCTGGTTTATTTCTTGTGAGTATGGAACGCTTGTTTTGGGTTTGAGGTGATGTGAGAGAATGCATTTGTTAGGGTTTTATTCTGTTTCTCTTTGGACAATTGTTTCCTGTAGTATAGGGGTTTTATTTGTTTGGTTTGTTTGATTGTCCTACGTGTTTCGTAGTCGTGGCTAATTTGGGAGATGCTTTTCACGGTCAGTTTTATTTTTTGGCTTCGTGTCTATTTATAGGTGGCATTAGTGTTTGGATGGTGTGAGGTGTTATGGAGTTTATGGTAGGAGTTTATGGACTCAGGAATAATTTTTTTTTTGGTGTCATTAATTTAAGTTTAATTGTGGTGGTTTTTATTTTGGCAATTTGATTTCTTTGTTGTTTTGGTGTTTTGTATTGGTTTTATTTTTGGGGACATGGGCATCTACATGGTGGATTTGATAGGCTACTCTTAAACTTGGAGTAGTGATCTGTTTTTTTCTTTTGTGGTTAGCATTTTTTTGTGTTGTTAATGAGCTTGTTTCTTTTTTGAACTTACTTTTATGAGGTTTTGGTGCTTATTTATGTTCTTATCTGTAACGTTTTTGATGTATTGTGGACGTGTTGGAGTTTTGGGTTTTTTTAGCATCGTTTGTAGGAGTTGAAATATTTGTTTCGGGGACAGTTGACGCTTAGAATGTATGGGGTTTGGGGGCTTGTTCTAATGGGATTTAAAAAAATTTCTTGTAGGTAGGTTTGTTTTAGTTTTGAATAGGGTTAAATGGTGGGGGTTTCTTTCATGTCAGCAATAGAAATAGGTTTTGGGTTTCTCCGTGGTGATGGGATCGGCGTGCATTGTGTATTAGCGCTGAGGAAGGTTTCCTGTCTTTGTGGTTTTGATGTGTTAGGTTAATGAAGGTGTGTGGTTTAAAAGATGCCTGCAATGCACGAGAGCAGATGCTGCCGCGGCTGCTGCGAGTCGGCTCGCAAGGGCTCCCAGGCAGCCTGGCCCGAGGCGCGTCCCGGGGCTGAGCTCGGCGGCGGTGCTGCCGCCTGGTGGACAGAGAGCGGCGCTGCGGCCCCCCGGCGCAGCGCCCGGCCCCCCGCCGCCGCTGTCCCCTGCTGGGTGCCGCGGGACAGCGGCGACGGCCGTGGCTGCCGAGCGTGGCGAGGGCGAGGAGCGGCAGCGAGCGGCGGTTTCTGTAAATGGAGGGGAGGGGAGGGGAGGGGAAGGGAAGGAGGGGGAGAAGGGCAAAGGTCCGCGGGCGGAGTCGAGCGGGGCCAGGGCGCTCCGAGGAGCGGCCACCGTGCGGGGCGGTGACCGAGACGAATGGCAGCGGCGGGGGCGGCCCGGCGGGGCCGGTTCGGGTGGGCGGGCGGGCGTCGGCGGCGCCGGGCGCGGGCGAGAATCGGGCGGGCGCCGACAGGCAACGGCGGGGACGGACGCCTCGGCGCGGTGCCGGGGGCCTTCGGCGTCCCGTAGCAAAGATGGCGGCAGGGCCGGAAGCGGCTTCTGCCAGCACTCAAGATGGCGGCGAGGAAGGGCGGAAGTCGCGGACCGCCACACCTAAGATGGCGGGGCGGCGAGGCGTGCGCTCGACCTTCCCAAGATGGCGGCGCCGAAAAAAGGCGGGAAAAAGAGGACCCATCGGGGCGTCCCTCCGGCTGCCTGCGCGGAGTCCCGGCGCCGACGCGGACCCGGCGTGATTTCCCCTGCGTTTCCCGCTGAGCGGACGCGGGCTGTGGCGCCGGCGGCGCCGGGCGCGGGCGGGAATCGGGCGGGCGCCGACAGGCAACGGCGGGGACGGACGCCTCGGCGCGGTGCCGGGGGCCTTCGGCGTCCCGTAGCAAAGATGGCGGCAGGGCCGGAAGCGGCTTCTGCCAGCACTCAAGATGGCGGCGAGGAAGGGCGGAAGTCGCGGACCGCCACACCTAAGATGGCGGGGCCGACGAGACGCCGCTATAAAAGAGACCCCGCGGCGCCCCTTCGGCTGCATGCGCGGACCCGAGGCGACTTCAGCGGCGTTTGCAGGTGGGCGGACACGGGCTGTGACCGGCGGTCGGCAGCGCCGGCGGTGGGCGGGCGCCGACAGGCAGCGGATTGCTCTCCTCTGGAGCTCGTGCGCCGCTCCGCTCCTACGAGGGCTCCCTCCCCGGCCCCGCTCTGCCCCGCCGGGCTCCCGTCCCGGACCCCCCCTCCCCTCCTCCCCGCTCCCCCCGGCCCGGGGAAATGTAGGAGAACACAAAAGCGTCCCGGGAGAGCCGTCAGCGGAGCTGCCGGCGGCCGTCCCCCTGCCCGCCGGCAGAGCGGCTGCCTGCAGCTGGGAGCTGCCAGCAGGGAGCCGGCTGCTCCTTGCCGTGGAGGGAGCGGGGGGGACTGGTGCGGGGCCGGGCCTGGAGGCTGCAGCCTTTTACCGGGCATGGCTTTGCCAGGGACAATTTCCGCTGCCCGCAGCTCTCCGTGGGTCCTGGCTGGGCTTGGGGCTTCGCCGGCCGCCAAATCTCCTTTTTATGTGGGACATTGTTTTTTTTTTATTTTATTTTTATTGTCGAATTAAGGCTCACATTAATATGCTTGAATTTTTTATGTTTACATTTCTATGTGTACTGTTCTATCTAGGTAGTGGTAGTGATGTTTCCTAATTAGTGGTATTTATATATGGCTTTTATTCCAGTATTTGTTTTTTTTGCTGTAAGTAATGTGTTAGTTTATTTCATTTTATTAATTGCTGTGCGTTATTTGGTTTCCAAGTAAAGTAATTTTATGGATGGGCTTGTTTGCATTCAAGGTGAAACGAATGTAAATAGTTGTTTTTTTTCATAGGCTTCTGATATGTATTATTGGGAGTTTGTTTTTGTTTCTTGTATGTTGGAGTTCATTTTGTCTGGAGGGCCAGCTGGGATAGTGGAGTTATGAATGTCAATTAATTCGGTGGGTTTTCTTGGATGTAGTTTTTAATTTTTGGAAGTTTTCTTACTTCGTGCTTGGAAGGTGGTTTTTAACACTTCATTGTACTGTCTTATTTTGTTCTTTATGGTGTACGATGAGGGATATGGTGCATTTATTTAATATGTTACGTTTGCTTGTTGAGGCCTTGATAAGGTTGTTTTTGACACGAGTTCTTGTGTTGGACGTAATTTTTTGGGGGGTGTTATGTTTTAAAGGGTTTATTCTTTGAGATTTAGGATGGTGCTGCGGGCTGTAGTGTGAGGTAGGGGCTTGGCTTTTAGTCATTTCGTGGTGGTTTTTATCATTGTGAATATGTAGCCTTTGTTTGGGCTGGTTTGAGGTAGTGTGCTGTTATTAATTTTGCTCGGGTTTTATTCTACTTATATTTGGGTTAAGAGTTGTAAGGGAGGTGATACTTAAAACAGAATTGTGGATATAAAAATGTCCTTTGCAATCGTTGGTTAGGTTTTCTTCCTTGTTGGACAAACTGTACAACTTAAATCTATTCTTAAATCTTTCCCATTTAGGACTTGATGGCAAAGTCCATTGGTGAGGGGGTAAAAACACATTACTGGGTTTAATTTTGTCTCTGAGGCTGATGGGTTTTAGCTGCTTCTGATTAAGGCTCTGAATTCCTTTGCATCTCCCTATGATTTTACAGGTTAGCTCCAGGTGATTGGATTTCTCACTGGGGGTGGGGGTGTTACATTCAATACTTTAGGCTGTTTTTGTTCTGCCTGCTCAAATCCTTCACTAAACCTGTTTTCTAGTCCTTTTTGTGTAGCCATCAGAGCACTGTGAACTGTTCTGCTCAAAATATCAGCATTAACAATGGCTGAGGGAAGGACAACTTCTGGGAGAGTGACATCAGATGGATTTGTTCTCAGTCGAGAGCTTTGAAATAATCTTTACTGTTCTCCAAATAATTCTGGCGCTATACACTACAATGATCACAAAGCATGCAGTGCTTTATCTAAGGTGCAGGATCTTTTTATTACATTAAAGTACAGTTTAATGAGAGAACTGAAATAGGATCAGTCCCATTAATTTTTCAGGCTGCGTTCTGTACATCA
>JAVTVJ010001171.1:0-15806 GCA_034509425.1 Eopsaltria australis | reverse complement strand
CAGATTGTTCTTGTGCAGTCCTTTCCGCCCCGTTAGCCGAGCGGCACGGTTCTCTGCAGCACAGCTCAGCAGCACCGCTCTGCAGCACACCCAGGCACCTGGCAGGCATCCCACCAAGATCTGGCTGGACCTCATTGTGCAAAAGTCCTTTTCCCCTTCTTAGGGTCTCTGGGTTTTCGGCCTCTGCTTCTGTCGATGGTCGTGAGGCAGGTAGGGATTTCCGTCCAGACTCTTACACCACCCCGTGGCTCACGATCGTCGTCAGGAACCTGTAGCGTTGTCACGATGCCTTCTGGAGTCTGTAGTGTTGTCACGATGTCTTCAGGACTCTGTAGTGTTGTCACGATGTCTTCAGGACTCGTCCGTGCCAGTAGCATACCCCGGAAAACAGAGACAAAAGAGAAAGAGAGAAGGGAAAAGAAAAAGGGAAAAGAAAGCAAAAGAATAAGCAATTTTAATCACATAAAATTTTGTTTAAATTTCAACAGGGCAACAATTGTCTTATTATAGTAAAATTTCATTAATAATTATTCAAATAAAGCAGTTTAATTTCTTATTGTAACTTAAAATCATATTAATCAACAGGGCAACAATTGCCTTATTATAATAAAATTTCATTAATAATTATTCAAATCATTATACTTTAGGATTATATTAATACATTGTTACACCTTAAAATTACATTAATTGATTGAATCACAAAACAATAAAAATACCTTAATATTTCATTAATAATTGTTTAGATTACAATAAGCAGTAAAGTATTTATCCAATTTCTTATTACACCTTAGCTCGCCTTGCATCAATAATGTCAGGGGTGTCCACAGAGGATGTAACATCAACCAGATTGTGCATATTCATTATGGATGTCAAGTATGCTATTCGTTTCATCATTCTCCAGTTCATGATATACAAAATTGCTGACAAGACAAAACCTACTAAGACTAGAATCAGGAGAACAATGATGGGATGACACAGCTTATTCAGGACCCCTGTGGCAGTAGGTGACCACCCAAAAAGGGTATCCCACCAACTGTGGTCAGCATCCTTTCTTACCCTTTCCAGAACACGATGTATTTTGTTTACATTGTGATGAACAGTTACCAAGGTTTTCTGTCCGTTCTTCTTGATCTTCTCCAAAATTTCGATTAAATCCTGATGAAGCAACAATTGCTTTACCAAGGTAAGGTTCATCCCAATGCGGGTAGGCACAACTTGGTGTATCAGTGAGTAATTGGATTGCAAAAGGTGATAAGAAGTGACTGAAGCTAAATAAAAAAAAATCACATCCTACAATTTTAGTAAAATTACAAACACAAAAATTGAATGATTTTTAGTGTCCATCACCAAATTTTCTACAACTATTTGATCACAAGCAGTTCTCAAGCATGCACATCCATTGCCTATATACACAAGCACTGTTTCAGGATTCTCTTTAAGATGAATTTCAAAATGACAGATACTCTGTTCCGTGTCTAAGCAAATGTCCTGAGCTCTGATTGCATTACTTTCACAGATGAAACCTTGTTGTTCCCGGACAACACAAGTTTCTAAATCCACGGTTTGCCATTTCTTATCAATTTGACAGGTCCATTGCTTATGCTCAAAAGGATAAAGAAAAGTTCCACCCCGATTCAGCCCCAATGCAATGATAGGGAATATTGAATGCACTGAAGCATTACATACGGTTAACATTCACTGAGTTAATATGTTTGATAACAACCACTGGTGGGTTAATGATGACTGCAGTGGTCGTTGTAATTTGGTTAAATCTCTAATTGTGACAGCCAATTTATTCTTTAGTACTTCTGAATCAATGCTATTCAAGATTCCCAATCCTGTTCCCACAACACTGGTTATGTCTCTTTGTGTTAAAAGATGAACAAGGTGGCTGAATTTCTGTGCATTAGCAATTTAACTTGTTTGAGAGACCATACCTGGTCCTGATTATATTTGGTCCAATTTCAAAAATGTTCAGGCTTAGCATAACCGATGGTTGGGTGATAGGTATTACAACATCAACTTCAAGTCCCCCCCCCGCAGTATCTTGTATTGTTTTTTCCACACATGATTTTATGGGAAAATTGTACAACAGCTAAGTTTAACAAAAAGTTCAGCAATCATCACCTCATGTTACCATAAAGGGAGGGAAAAAGCATTATTCTTGTCATCCAGCACAAGGGGGGTGTTTATACCATAATATGTAGCTACTGCACTCAGTATGGGCTTTGCTATGGCATTTATTTTAAATCTATAAATTCTTCATGTCCCTCGGAGTTCCCCTGTGAAAAGTAAACACAACAGAGCCTGCCACCAAGGGGCAGAAAAGGTTAAAATGATGGAATTATCCAGCGTGTATTTGTCTGATGCTCCTTTCCTAGGGCATCAGAGGCTGTCCATGCCTTTTGCTGCCAAAAAGAAAGCCACTCAGTCCATTCCTTAAACACAGCATAGAAATAAGTATAGATACAAACAAGAAAGATATTCTGTACTTCATGTTGGAGAACACTCCAAACAGCTATCAGCTCGCCAACTTGGGCACTGCCTTCCCCCTCTGTTTCACTGGAGGAAGTGTGGAGGGCTACCTTAATAACTGAGGCAGGTTTGTCTTGGCTGCTACTGAAGCCTTCTTGTATTGCCAGGTTTTTCACAGCTCCTTCAGTTATTGAGAAACTGTTACAATAGTGTTCAATCTGAGCATCCCACTTTCTAACTAAGGCCCTCTGGACCACCCCGTCAGGTTGGGGGGTCCCGGTAGAAGCTGCCCTAATAACTTTGAAAGGGCAACTCAAAACAATTGGTTGTTGTTGTGTAATTTTCTCCACTTCTACCAAAGCTAAGCTAACCAGAAACAGCCCCTTTTCCCAGATAGTGTGTCTTTTTTCAGCATCTCTGAAGCCATGGGAATAAATACCAATAGGCCTTGTTGGGCCCTCAGGGCCCCGCTGCCAGATGTGTACTGACAGCCCTGAGGAAGCAAATCTCCATTCCACTTGGAAAGGATCAGTAGGGTGAATAGGGCCTAGGGCTTGGTGAGCTGTTGCTTCAAAAATCAGCAATTGTAAGGCTTCTTCTTGAGAAGCATCCCATTCCCATCTCACCCCTTTTCTCAGCAATTTATAAAGAGGTCTGGCAATTACGGAAAAATCAGGGATGCGTTTTCTCCAGAACACCAATAACCCTAAAGCATGTTGGAGATCTTTCCTAGATTCAGGCATTTTAATCTGATCTAAAAAGGTTAAGGTTTCAGGTGGGATATCCTTCCACCAAATTCCCAAAAACCAGTTTACCTGGTTCTGAGGACAAAGTTGTTTTGGCTCGTTGCCTGGACTTTGAAGGAAAGGTTGCTTTGGCTCACTTCCCAGGCTCTGAGGGAGGGGTTGCTTTAGGCTCACTGCCCAGACTTTGAGAAAGCAAGGGGGGTCCACTAATGTCTGGGTTTTCACTATGAGGGACCCCAATATCCCTGCTAGCCAGTGTTTGCTCTGATTTCTCTTGTGGGGTTTTTACAGGTCCACATTTTCTATTGTAATTAATCAGATCTTCTGCAGCCTCACAACATGTATAAACTTTGCAATCACTGGCAGGTGAATTCAAGTGTGAACCCAACGGCTGAGAAGGTGTAGAATTTGGGGCATTCCCAGGATCAGTAGATCCGGTTCGATCTGTTGGGTTTTCAAGGAATTTTTCTAGTTTCTCTACGGGACCCACAACTGCTATGGTTTTCTGTAAGACAATCGCTGTGGGTTTGAGTGATTCTGGGGGACCCCGAATTAAAGGGGTCATCATTTCAGGTTTCACAGGCATTTGCACAGGGGATTCATATTCAGGAATCAACTTCTTTTCATGTATCATTTGCAGACAAGCGGCTTTGTGGACGCTTTCTGGAAGTTGATCAGGGGTACTAACAATAGCTAAAGGGTCTCCGCTTTCTGGAGGATTGAGTCCCCCAGCTTGGAAAGCTGCATGCTGAGTTGGGGACGAGGTGTTATGTTTGTCTCCTGTTGTTAAGAAAACATCATGTCCCCAGTATCCACTGGCCTCCTGTTCAGTTAAATGAATTTGGTCTCCTCCGGTGAGTGACACTTGGGAGACATATTCTGTTTTAATTAAAGGTGTCATAGGAGGACAGCAGTTTTCCCCACAATTTTTTACTTGCTTTAATTCTTTGTGGGGGTAAAGTGATTCCTTTTCCTTTGTGTCTTGTGGTGGATCGGTGTTCCTTGAGTTTTTAAGACATTTTTCTCTCAAGAGATCTTGTAACAAGAGAGTGTAACTCCTTTCTTCCTCTAATTGTTTTTGCAAAACTTTCACTAGGTTTTGGAGGGAGTCTATTATTGTTTCCTGCTCACTGCACCGCTTAAAGCGGTGATCTATAGCTGATGTAAGGCATGCTCCTAGTACAGAGCAAATTACAGCTTTATCTCGGCCAAGTCTGAATTTTGACCCACGCTGTAAAGAGTAAATTCTATCAATCACATTTTCTAAATTAAACCAGTTGTTTTGTGCCCACTCTTCCCCTCCTGGAGAGGGTTGGGCATTGTGTTTTGCTAACAAAGCATAAAATGCAGCTGTATGTTTTGTTTTAGTGTTTGAGGTCATGTTTTCGAAGGGATAATGAAAACCGCTTTAGGGAGGTAAAACTTAGTTGCATCCACAGTCCCGAGAGCCGGGCTGTGTTCCCCTTCTCTTCCCTAAAGTGGCGAAGAGACTGAGTCTACTGGAGGCTCTGTTTAGTTACAATCCGTTGCCTCTCCTAACACCCAGTAGACTAACTCCTTACACACCCACCTTAAAAAGAAACACAACACTCCCCCTTTTGCACCAAGAGATTCTTTTGTGAAATTCTGAAGACAGAACCCTCAACAGAGTATAGGGGTGCTTTTCACCTAGGCATGTGCAGTTTGCGGGAAATTCGAGATGCCCCCCTTGCTTTCTAGACACCGCTCACCCTTTGGAGTGTCGGGCTAGGTGCGGCTGGAGCAAAACGTCCTTCCCCTGTTACAAATTACACAAAACCTTGCAACCCCTTCTGCCTCAGAATCCTGTCCGTGACGCCAATTGATGTCACGATCCGCTCGTAGGAGCGGGGGTCGTGATGGTTCGTTACTTTGAATCTCAGAGTACAAAAGAAAACAGGGACAAGTATTTTTGCTTAAATCAAAATCAAAAGCACTTTATTGAGTGCCAACAACACGCTTATGCGATAGAGGAGAGAGAGAGAGAAGAAAGAAAGAGAGAGGAAAGGGGGGGCATAGCTACCACGGCACGACGAAGTCCTCGTTGTCCGGATCCGATGGATTCGTCTCGTCCGTAGGGAGTACTCGTAGGGGTACATTTTGAGAGTCTCTTTATAGTCTTTTCGAAAGCGAGGGGCAGGTAACCAAGAGATGAGGCAATCCCTCCAGAGACGAGGGGCAAGTAGCCAGCAGGTGGGGAAATAGGGCCCATTGTTTTAGGGTACAGGTACAGCGGTACTAGACAGATTGTTCTTGTGCAGTCCTTTCCGCCCCGTTAGCCGAGCGGCACGGTTCTCTGCAGCACAGCTCAGCAGCACCGCTCTGCAGCACACCCAGGCACCTGGCAGGCATCCCACCAAGATCTGGCTGGACCTCATTGTGCAAAAGTCCTTTTCCCCTTCTTAGGGTCTCTGGGTTTTCGGCCTCTGCTTCTGTCGATGGTCGTGAGGCAGGTAGGGATTTCCGTCCAGACTCTTACAGCGCATGCGCAATTGGTCCCGAACTACCAAAATGGCCGCCGCAGTGCCCGGATGTACACACAAATGTCCCCAAAAATGATGGAGAAATGGCCCCAAAAATGACCCAAAAAGGCACAGAAATGGCCCTAAAGATGACTCAAAAATAGCCCATAAAAGGCCCCAAAAACGACCCAAAAATTACTCAAAAATAGCCCCAAAGATGACCCAAAAATGACCCAGAAATGACCCAAAAAAGCCCCCAAAAGGCCACAAAAATGACCCAAAAATGACCTCAAAAATTCCCCCGTAAATGACCCAAAAATGGCCCTGAAATGGCCACAAAAATGGCCCCGATAGTGGCGCAAAAAAGACCAAGAAATAGCCCAAAAATGGCCCAAAAATGACCCAAAAATAAGCCCAAAATAGACTCAAAAAATGAATCAGAAATTGACCCAAATATGGGCCCTAAATGGCCCCGAAAATGGCCCAGAAATGACTCCAAAAATGACTCCATAAATGGACCCAAAAGTGACCCCAAAATAGCTTAAAAATTGCCAAAACATGCCCAAAAATTCATCCAAAAACACACCCAAAGATGACCCAAGAATGATCCAAAAATAGCCTAAAAATGACCAAAAAATAGCCCCCAAAAAAACCCCAAAAATGGCCCACAAATGATCTAAAAATGATCCAAAACAATGACAGAAAAATGGCCCAAAAATGGCCCAGAAATGGCCCCAAATGTCTCCAAAAATGGCCTAAAAAATGACCAAAAAATGGACCAAAAAATGACGCAAAAATAACATGAAAATGACTCAAAAATAGCCCAAAAAATAGCCCCTAAAAGGCCCCATGAACGACCAAAAAATGACCAAAAAATCCCTCCATAAATGACCCAAAAATGACGTAAAAATTGGACAAAAAATGGCCCAAAAATAGACCCAAAATACCTCCAAAAATAACCTGAAAATGACACAAAAAAGCTTAAAAATAGCCCCAAAAATGACCCAGAAATGGCCCAAAAATGACCCAAAAATAGCCCTAAAAATGACCAAAAAACAGCCCAAAAATGACCAAAAAAATATCCCAAAAAAGACTCAAGAAGGGCCCATAAATGACCCAAAAAATGGCAACGATATGCCCCCGAATATGGCCCCAAAATTGGCCAAGAAATGGCCCCGAAAATGAATCAGAAATGGCCCCGAAAATGACCAAAAAAAGACCCAAGAATGGGCCCAAAATGGCTCCGAAGGTGGCCCCAAAAATGAACCCCAAAGTGGCCCCAAAATAGTCCAAAATTGACAAAAAAATGGCCCCATAAGTGGTCCAAAAATGACCCAAAAATTGGCCCAAAAGTGACCCAAAAATGGCCGCAAAAATGGCCGCAAAATTGACAAAAAAATGGCCCCAGAAATGGTCCAAAAATAACCCAAAAATTGGCCCAAAAATGACCCCAAAATAGACCTTAACATTTATCCAAAAATGACCCAAAAATGGCCGTAAAATGGTTACAAAACTGGCCATAAAATGACCAAAAATTCACCCCAAAAATGACTCTAAAATGGCCTCAAAATTGACCAAAAATGGCCCAAAACAACGACCAAAAATAGCCTCATATATGACCCAAAATGGCCCAAAAATAGCCCCAAAATGGCCTCAAAAATGACCCAAAAATGGCCCCAAATTGACCCAAAACTGGCCCTAAAAATGACCAAAAAATGACTCAAAAGTGGGCCCAAAATGGCTCTGAAAATGGCCCTAAAAATGGCCTTAAAAATGACCCAAAAATAGGCCCAGAATAGCCCCAAAAATGGCTCAAAAATTACCCAAAAATAGCCCTAAAAATCACCCCAAAATGGCCCAAAAATAGTGCCCTAAATGACACAAAAATGGCCCTAAAATTACCCAAAAATGGCTCAAAAATGACGGAAAGATAAACACAAAAATGACCCAAAATGATCCCAAAATAGCACCATAAATGGCCCCAAAAATGGCCCCAAGAATGGCCCTAAAAATGACTCAAAATTGGCCATAAAATGATCTAAAATTTCCCCTATAAATGACCCCAAACAAGGCTCGAAATAGCCCCAAGAAATGACCTAAAAATGACCCAAAATGGCCCAAAAATTGCCCAAAAAATAGACCCTAAAAGGCCCTAAAAATAGCCCCTAAAAGGCCCCCAAAATGGTCCAAAAATAACCCAAAAATTGGCCCAAAATTGACCCAAAAATAGCCCCAAAATGGCCCTAAAAATGGCCTCCAAAATGAGCCAAAATGGGCCGTAAAATAACCCAAAATTCCGCCTATAAATCACTGAAAAATAGGCCCAAAATAGCCCAAAAAATGACCCAAAAATCACCCCAAAATGGCCCATAAATCGCCCAAAAATGACTCAAAAATTGACCCAAATACGGGCCCAAAAGCTCTCCGAAAATCACCCAGAAATAGTCCTAAAACTAGACCCAAAAACGGCTCAAAAATGACCCAAAAAAGGCCCTAAAAGGGCCCCAAAAATGGCCCAAAAATGACCCAAAATTGGCTGTAAAATGATGCAAAACATCCCCAATAAATGACCCAGAAATTGCACCAAAAATAGCCTTTAAAACAGCCCCAAAAAATGACCCAGAAATGGCTCAAAAATGGCCCCAAAATTGACCTAAAAATGGCCCAAAACAATGATCCAAAAATGGCTCAAAAATGGCTCCAAAATAGCCCCTGAAATTGCCCAAAAAAGACCCAAAAATGACCCAAAATTAAGCCCAAAATAGACTCGAACTACCAAAATGGCCGCCGCAGTACCCGGATGTACTCGGCGCATGCGATGCAAAATAGTGCCCGGATGTCTGGCGCATGCGCACTTGGTCCCGAACTACCAAAATGGCCGCCGCAGTACCCGGATTACTCGGCGCATGCGCAGCACATTTCTAGACGCCAAAATGGCCGCCGCAGTGCCCGGATGTACTCGGCGCATGCGCACTTGGTCCCGAACTACCAAAATGGCCGCCGCAGTGCCCGGATGTAGTCGGCGCATGCGCACTTGGTCCGGAACTACCAAAATGGCCGCCGCAGTACCCGGATGTACTCGGCGCATGCGCAATTGGTCCCAAACTACCAAAATGGCCGCCGCAGGACCCGGATGTACTCCGCGCATGCGCACCTTGTCCCGAACTACAAAAATGGCCGCCGCAGTGCCCGGATGTACTCGGCGCATGCGCAATTGTCCCAAACTACCAAAATGGCCGCCGCAGTGCCTGGATGTACTCGGCGCATGCGCAATTGGTCCCGAACTACCAAAATGGCCGCCGCAGTACCCGGATGTACTCGGCGCATGCCGCACTTCGGTCCCGAACTACCAAAATGGCCGCCGCAGTGCCGGAGTGTACTCGCGCATGCGCAATTGTCCCACTACCAAAATGGCCGCGAAGTGGCCCGGATATGTACTCCGCGCATGCTCAGTAAGCCCTGAACTACCAAAATGGCCGCCAGGGGACACGGATGTACTCGGCGCATGCGCAATTAGTCCGGAACCACCAAAATGGCCGCCGGGGTGCCCGGATGTACTCGGCGCATGCGCAATTGGTCCCGAACTACCAAAATGGCCGCCGCAGTGCCGGGATGTACTCGGCGCATGCGCACTTGGTCCCGTACTACCAAAATGGCCGCCGCAGTACCCGGATGTATTCGGCGCATGCGCAATTGGTCCCGAACTACCAAAATGGCCGCCGCGGTACCCGGATGTACTCGGCGCATGCGCACTTGGTCCCGAACTACCAAAATGGCCGCCGCAGTGCCGGGATGCCACAAATGTCCCCAAACAATTGATGGAGTAATGGCCCCAAAATGACCCAAAAAGGCACAGAAATGGGCCTTTAAGAATCAAAAAAGCCCATTAAAAGGCGCCCCAAAAAACGAGCCAAAAATTTACTCAAAAAGTAGCCCCAAAGGACGCCAAAACAAATGCCAGAAAAATGATACCCAAAAACAGCCCCAAAAGGCCACAAAAATGACCCAAAAATACCTCAAAAATTCCCCCGTAAATGACCCAAAAATGGCCCTGAAATGGCCACAAAAATGGCCCCGATAGTGGCGCAAAAAAGACCAAGAAATAGCCCAAAAATGGCCCAAAAATGACCCAAAAATAAGCCCAAAATAGACTCAAAAATTGAATCAGAAATTGACCCAAATATGGGCCCTAAATGGCCCCGAAAATGGCCCAGAAATGACTCCAAAAATGACTCCATAAATGGACCCAAAAGTGACCCCAAAATAGCTAAAAAATTGCCAAAACATGCCCAAAAATTCATCCAAAAACACACCCAAAGATGACCCAAGAATGATCCCAAAATAGCCTAAAAATGACCAAAAAATAGCCCCCAAAAAAACCCCAAAAATGGCCCACAAATGATCTAAAAATGATCCAAAACAATGACAGAAAAATGGCCCAAAAATGGCCCAGAAATAGCCCCAAATGTCTTCCAAAAATGGCCTAAAAATGACCAAAAAAATGACCAAAAATGACGCAAAAATAACATGAAAATGACTCAAAAATAGCCCAAAAAATAGCCCCTAAAAGGCCCCATGAACGACCAAAAAATGACCAAAAAAATCCCTCCATAAATGACCCAAAAATGACGTAAAAATTGGACAAAAAATGGCCCAAAAATAGACCCAAAATACCTCCAAAAAATAACCTGAAAATGACACAAAAAAGCTTAAAAATAGCCCCAAAAATGACCCAGAAATGGCCCAAAAATGACCCAAAAATAGCCCTAAAAATGACCAAAAAACAGCCCAAAATGACCAAAAAAATATCCCAAAAAAGACTCAAGAAGGGCCAATAAATGACCCAAAAAATGGCAACGATATGCCCCCGAATATGGCCCCAAAATTGGCCAAGAAATGGCCCCGAAAATGAATCAGAAATGGCCCCGAAAATGACCACAAAAAGACCCAAGAATGGGCCCAAAATGGCTCCGAAGGTGGCCCCCAAAATGAACCCCAAAGTGGCCCCAAAATAGTCCAAAATTGACAAAAAAATGGCCCCATAAGTGGTCCAAAAATGACCCAAAAATTGGCCCAAAAGTGACCCAAAAATGGCCGCAAAAATGGCCCCAAAATTCCCAAAAAAATGGCCCCAGAAATGCGATCCAAAAATAACCCAAAAATTGCCCAAAAATGACCCAAAATTAGGACCTTAACATTATCCAAAAATGACCCAAAATGGCCGTAAAATGGTTACAAACTGGCATAAATGACCAAAAATTCACCCAAAAGTGACTCTAAAATGCCTCAAAATTGACCAAAAAAATGGCCAAAACAACGACCAAAAATAGCCTCATATATGACCCAAAAATGGCCCAAAAATAGCCCCAAATTTGCCTCAAAAATGACCCAAAAATGGCCCCAAATTGACCCAAAACTGGCCCTAAAAATGACCAAAAAATGACTCAAAAGTGGGCCCAAAATGGCTCTGAAAATGGCCCTAAAAATGGCTTTAAAAATGACCCAAAAATAGGCCCAGAATAGCCCCAAAAATGGCTCAAAAATTACCCAAAAATAGCCCTAAAAATCACCCCAAAATGGCCCAAAAATAGTGCCCTAAATGACACAAAAATGGCCCTAAAATTACCCAAAAATGGCTCAAAAAATGACGGAAAGATAAACACAAAAATGACCCAAAATGATCCCAAAATAGCACCATAAATGGCCCCAAAAATGGCCCCAAGAATGGCCCTAAAAATGACTCAAAATTGGCCATAAAATGATCTAAAATTTCCCCTATAAATGACCCCAAACAAGGCTCGAAATAGCCCCAAGAAATGACCTAAAAAAGACCCAAAATGGCCCAAAAATTGCCCAAAAAATAGACCCTAAAAGGCCCTAAAAATAGCCCCTAAAAGGCCCCCAAAATGGTCCAAAAATAACCCAAAAATTGGCCCAAAATTGACCCAAAAATAGCCCCAAAATGGCCCTAAAAATGGCCTCCCAAATGAGCCAAAATGGCGTTAAAATAACCCAAAATTCGCATATAAATCACTTGAAAAAATTAGGCCCTCAAAATAGCCCAAAAAATGACCCAAAAAATCACCCAAAATGGCCCATAAATCGCCCAAAAATGACTCAAAAATTGACCCAAATACGGGCCCAAAAGCTCTCCGAAAATCACCCAGAAATAGTCCTAAAACTAGACCCAAAAACGGCTCAAAAATGACCCAAAAAAGGCCCTAAAAGGGCCCAAAAAATGGCCCAAAAATGACCCAAAATTTGCTGTAAAATGATGCAAAACATCCCCAATAAATGACCCAGAAATTGCACCAAAAATAGCCTTTAAAACAGCCCCAAAAAATGACCCAGAAATGGCTCAAAAATGGCCCCAAAATTGACCTAAAAATGGCCCAAAACAATGATCCAAAAATGGCTCAAAAATGGCTCCAAAATAGCCCCTGAAATTGCCCAAAAAAGACCCAAAAATGACCCAAAATTAAGCCAAAAATAGACTCGAACTACCAAAATGGCCGCCGCAGGACCCGGATGTACTCCGCGCATGCTCAGTAGGCCCTGAATTACCAAAATGGCCGCCGCCGTACCCGGATGTACTCCGCGCATGCGTACTACGCCTCTCGGACTCCAATATGGCTGGCCGCAGTGCCCGGATTGTACTCGGCGCGATGCGCACTTGGTCCCGAACTTACCAAAATGGCCGCGCAGTGCCCGGAATGTACTCGGCGGCATGCGCACTTGTCCCGAACTAACCCCAAAATGGCCGCCGCAGTACCCGGATGTATCGGCGCATGCGGCAATTGGTCCCAACCACCAAATGGCCGCCGCATGCTCCGATGTACTCGGCGCATTGCGCACTTGCTCCCGAACTACCAAAATGGCCGCCGCAGTACCGGATTGTACTCGGCGCATGCGCACTTGGTCCCGATACTACCAAAGGATGTGCCGCCGCTGTGCCCGGATGTAACTCGGCGATGCCGCAATTGGTCTCCGAACTACCAATATGGCCGCCGAAGTGCCCGGATGTACTCCGCGCATGCTCAGTAAGCCCTGAACTACCTAAATTGCCGCCGCAGTACCCGGATGTACTCGGCGCATGCGCAATTGGTCCCGAACCACCAAAATGGCCGCCGCAGTGCCCGGATGTACTCGGCGCATGCTCAATAGGTCCCGAACTACCAAAATGGCCGCCGCAGTGCCCGGATGTACTCGGCGCATGCGCAGTGTGTCCCGAACTACCAAAATGGCCGCCGCAGTGCCCGGATGTACTTGGCGCATGCGCACTTGGTCCCGAACTACCAAGATGGCTGCCGCAGTACCCGGATGTACTCGGCGCATGCGCAAATTGGTCCCGAAACTACCCAAAATGGCCGCCGCAGTGCCCTGATGACTCACACAATGTCCCCAAAATATGTGGAGAAATGGCCCAAAATACCCAAAAAGGCACAGAAATGGCCCTTAAAGATGACTCAAAAATAGCCATAAAAGCCCCAAAAACGACCCTAAAATGACCTCAAAAATTCCCCGTAAATGACCCAAAAATGGCCCTGAAATGGCCACAAAAATGGCCCCGATAGTGGCGCAAAAAGACCAAGAAATAGCCCAAAAATGGCCCAAAAATGACCCAAAAATAAGCCCAAAATAGACTCAAAAAATGAATCAGAAATTGACCCAAATATGGGCCCTAAATGGCCCCGAAAATGGCCCAGAAATGACTCCAAAAATGACTCCATAAATGGACCCACAAGTGACCCCCAAATAGCTTAAAAATTCCCAAACTATGCCCAAAATTCATCCAAAAACACACCCAAAGTAGAAACCCAAGAATGATCCAAAAATAGCCTAAAAATGACCAAAAAATAGCCCCCAAAAAAACCCCAAAATTGGCCCACAAATGATCTAAAAATGATCCAAAACAATGACAGAAAAATGGCCCAAAAATGGCCCAGAAATGGCCCCAAATGTCTCCAAAAATGGCCTAAAAAATGACCAAAAAATTGACCAAAAAATGACGCAAAAATAACATGAAAATGACTCAAAAATAGCCCAAAAAATAGCCCCTAAAAGGCCCCATGAACGACCAAAAAATGACCAAAAAATCCCTCCATAAATTACCAAAAAATGACGTAAAAATTGGACAAAAAATGGCCCAAAAATAGACCCAAAATACCTCCAAAAATAACCTGAAAATGACACAAAAAAGCTTAAAATTAGCCCCAAAAATGACCCAGAAATGGCCCAAAAATGACCCAAAAATAGCCCTAAAAATGACCAAAAAACAGCCCAAAAATGACCAAAAAAATTATCCCAAAAAAGACTCAAGAAGGGCCCATAAATGACCCAAAAAATGGCAACGATATGCCCCCGAATATGGCCCCAAAATTGGCCAAGAAATGGCCCCGAAAATGAATCAGAAATGGCCCCGAAAATGACCAAAAAAAGACCCAAGAATTGGCCCAAAATGGCTCCGAAGTTGGCCCCAAAAATGAACCCCAAAGTGGCCCCAAAATAGTCCAAAATTGACAAAAAAATGGCCCCATAAGTGGTCCAAAAATGACCCAAAAATTGCCCCAAAATTACCCCAAACTTGCCCGCAAAATGGCCGCAAAATTGACAAAAAATGGCCCCAGAAATGGTCAAAAATAACCCAAAAATTGGCCCAAAAATGACCCCAAAATAGGGACCTTAACATTTATCCAAAAATGACCCAAAAATGGCCGTTTTAAAATGGTTACAAAATGGCCATAAAATGACCAAAAATTCACCCCAAAAATGACTCTTAAAATGGCCTCAAAATTTGACAAAAAATGGCCCAAAACAACGACCAAAAATTAGCCTCATATATGACCCAAAATGCCCCCAAAAAATCAGCCCCAAAATGGCCTCAAAAAATGACCCAAAAATGCCCCAAAATTGACCCAAAAACTGGCCCTAAAAATGACAAAAAAATTACTCAACATTGGGCCCAAAATGGCTCTGAAAATGGCCCTAAAAATGGCCTTAAAAATGACCCAAAAATAGGCCCAGAATAGCCCCAAAAATGGCTCAAAAAATACCCAAAAATAGCCCTAAAAATCACCCCAAAATGGCCCAAAAATAGTGCCCTAAATGACACAAAAATGGCCCTAAAATTACCCAAAAATGGCTCAAAAATGACGGAAAGATAAACACAAAAATGACCCAAAATGATCCCAAAATAGCACCATAAATGGCCCCAAAAATGGCCCCAAGAATGGCCCTAAAATTGACTCAAAATTGTCCATAAAATGATCTAAAATTTCCCCTATAAATGACCCCAAACAAGGCTCGAAATAGCCCCAAGAAATGACCTAAAAATGACCCAAAATGGCCCAAAAATTGCCCAAAAAATAGACACAAAAAAGCCCTAAAAATAAGCCCCTAAAGCCCCCAAAATGGTCCAAAAATAACCCAAAAATTGGCCCAAAATTGACCAAAAATAGCCCCAAAATGGCCCTAAAAATGGCCTCCAAAATGAGCCAAAATGGGCCGTAAAATAACCCAAAATTCCGCCTATAAATCACTGAAAAATAGGCCCAAAATAGCCCAAAAAATGACCCAAAAATCACCCCAAAATGGCCCATAATCGCCCAAAAATGACTCAAAAATTGACCCAAATACGGGCCCAAAAGCTCTCCGAAAATCACCCAGAAATAGTCCTAAAACTAGACCCAAAAACGGCTCAAAAATGACCCAAAAAAGGCCCTAAAAGCGCCCCAAGAATGGCCCAAAAATGACCCAAAATTGGCTGTAAAATGATGCAAAACATCCCCAATAAATGACCCAGAAATTGCACCAAAAATAGCCTTTTAAACAGCCCCAAAAAATGACCCAGAAATGGCTCAAAAATGGCCCCAAAATTGACCTAAAAATGGCCCAAAACAATGATCCAAAAATGGCTCAAAAATGGCTCCAAAATAGCCCCTGAAATTGCCCAAAAAAGACCCAAAAATGACCCAAAATTCAGCCCAAATTAGACTCGAACTACCAAAATGGCCGCCGCAGTACCCGGATGTACTCGGCGCATGCGCACTTGGTCCCGATCTATCAAAATGGCCGCCGCAGTGCCCGGATGTACTCCGCGCATGCG
>JAVTVJ010001170.1:0-23152 GCA_034509425.1 Eopsaltria australis | reverse complement strand
AACTGGGTGGCAGAGTTCTCTTTCTACAGAGAAAAGGGGCGACACTTTTTGTTGCCCGGCCCTAGCACTGTGCTCCCGACGCCACCTGAAATTCCGTATGAATCTAAAGATTATATTCGCTGACGCAAGCTGCCATCAACCAGGACTCTGGTTGCATTTGTAGGGCTAAAACCCCCCACAAAACCGATATCATGAATCTGGGGGCCTAAGTTTTCTTTCACGTGGAAAAGTGCCATCATTGGTATCGTAGGCCCCCTGTCTGGGAGTCGACTGCCGCCTCTTCAAATTCCGCATGGAGCAAGATCCCTCACAGAGCCAAGCTGCCACCGACTAGGACCCTGGCTGCCCTTGCAGTGCCAAAACCCTCCTCCAAACTGACATCAAGAAAGTGGGGGGCAGAGTTCTCTTTCTCAGAGGAAAGGGGCACTTTTTGTTTCTCGACCCTCAGGCACTCTGCTCCATGCTACCTCCTGAAATTCCGTATGGATCAAGACTCCTCGCAGACCCAAGCTGCCACCGAGAAGGACCCTGGCTGCCCTTGCAGGGCCAAAATCCTCCTCCAAACTGACATTAAAAAACTGGGGGGCAGAGTTCTCTTTCTCAGAGAAAATGGACACTTTTTGTGCCCCGGCTCTAAGGCACTGTGCTCCCGGACGCCACCTGAAATGCCGCATAATCAAGAGCCTTCCAGAACCCAAGCTGCCATCAACTATAATCTTGCTACAATTTTTTAGGCTAAATGCCTCCAAAAAACTGGCATCATGCATTTGGGGACTGATTTCTTTCACTTTGGAAAAGCGCCATTGTTTGTATCCAAGGCCACAATCTGGGAGTTGACGCCGCCATGCTGAAATTCGCATGGGATTAAGATTCCTCCGCAGACCCAAAGCTGCCACCAAGAAAGGACCCTGCGCCCTTGCAGGCCAAAAACCCTCTTCCAAACTGACATCAAGAAAACTGGGGCAGAGCTCTTCTTCTCAGAGAAAAGGATCACTTTTTTGTCGTGGCCCTAAGGCACTGTGCTCCCAGACCCCACGTGAATTTCCGTATGGATCAAGATTTTTTGCTGACGCAAGCTGCCATCAACAAGGATGCTGGTTGCATTTGTAGGGCTAAAACCCTCCACCAAACCGACATCATGAATCTGGGGGCCTAAGTTTTCTTTCATGTGGAAAAGTGCCAACATACGAATCGTAGGCCCCCTGTCTGGGAGTCGACTGCCGCCTCTTCAAATTCTGCATGGAGCAAGATCCCTCACAGATCAAAGCTGCCACCGAGAAGGACCCAGGCTGCCCTTGCAGGGCCAAAACCCTCCTCCAAACTGACATCAAGAAACTGGGGGGCAGAGCTCTCTTTCTCAGAGGAAAGGGACACACTTTTATACAGGCCCTAAGGCACTCTGCTCCCTGCTGACTCCTGAGAATTCGTATGGATCAAGATTCCTCGCAGTCCCAAGGTGCCACAATAAAGAGCCCTGGCTGCCCTTGCAGGGCCAAAACCCTCCTCCAAACTGACATCAAGAAACTGGGGGGCAGAGTTCTCTTTCTCAGAGAAAAGGGACACTTTTTATATCCCGGCCCGAAGGCACTGTTCTCCCTGCTGCATGCTGAAATTCCGCATGGATCAAGATTCCTCGCAGACCCAAGCTGCCACCGACAAGGACCCTGGCTGCCCTTGCAGGGCCAATACCCTCCTCCAAACTGACATCAAGAAACTGGGGGGCAGAGTTCTCTTTCTCAGAGAAAAGGGACACTTTTTGTGTCCCGGCCCTAAGGCACTCTGCTCCCGACACCACCTGAAATGCCGCATGGATCAAGATCCTTCCCAGACCCAAGCTGCCATCAACTAGAACTCTGGCTGCAATTGTAGGGCTAAATGCCTCCTAAAAACTGGCATCATGCATCTGGGGGACTGAGTTTTCTTTCACTTGGAAATGCGCCATTGGTTGCATCGAAGGCCACATATCTGGGAGTTGACAGCCGCATGCTGAAATTCCGCATGGATAAAGAATCCACGCAGACCACAGCTGCCACCGACAAGGACCCTGGCTGCCTTTGAAGGGCCAAAACCCTCCTCCAAACTGACATCAAGAAACTGGGGGTGTATTCTCTTTCAGAGAAAAGGGACACTTTTATAACCCGTCCCAAGGCACTGTGCTCCCCGGCAGATGCCGCTTTTGTTTCTGCCTTTTCTTTTATATGTTGTCTGTACTCTCTGCACATATTTTGTGGCTCTGTAGCCTACTATATTAATAGCTAGTTTTTCCAGTACCTTTCCATAGCCTTTCCCTAAGCAGAAAGACAAAACAAATTCCAGAGCTCCAAGCCCCAGGGGGTTGCAAGGCCCTGTCCTATCTCAGTTCTTCCTGGGAACCAAGGCCGAGAACAACTCTGAGGTACATTCTCATAAGCAGAGTGCAGCCAGTGCTGAGAGGGGGGCTCCAGGGAAGGGGCTGGACCTGAGGGGGAATTGAATCGCCACTTGTTCTCCTTATTGGTGCTCTTAATCAATTATGCTAATTTCCTAAAAGCTATAAATATGTACTCACCCCTGGAGGGGCTGGGCTTCTATGGACACCTTTCCATAACTGCTCCTGAAGACCTTCAAAATAAAGATCCCCTTTTATATTACCTCCTTGCTAAAATGATCTCGAGTTTCTTTTCCAGGCTGGGGGAAAAGGCAACAGTTATTTGGCACACCCAGAAGGGACACGAGAACCTGGTACCCTTCCTCTGGACCGAAAACATCCTGCAAGGAATTCCTTTCTGACAGCAATCTAAAGAATTCCCTGCCACGGGCCTGAGGTCGAGACACCATGGTTCCAAGATCCCACAGGAGGTAGTATAAAGGTGGTTCTTTTCGTTGTGTAGTGTGTAGTTTGTATGTGTGTGTATTGTTTATGTATTGTGTATCTGTTTAAAGTCAGTAATTGTTAGCGATCCCAGGACAACCTGGCGTGGTGGTGAGAAAATTTGCTTTTGAAATCATTTCTCCAAGTTTTTCCTGTTGCCGATTTTCCAACCTGCCCCAGAGATCGGCTGGTGGGGAGGAGGCGGGTGTGTGATCTCGGCTGAGATTGTTCACTGGTAGAGAAAAGCAAATCACAGTGCGAAAGTTTATTTCATGTTTAGCACATGCGAGTTTTGAATTGAAAGCTGGCCTGGAGACATCTGGGCATGGAGCGGCCGGGGGAGGCCTGGTCTGCTTCTTGGTAGGAGGTGGGGGATGGGCCCCGCTTCCTACAGGTTTGTGGAGCGGCTGGGTGTCCAGCCTGCTCCTTGGTGGGAGGCTGGGGAGAGATTCCCACTTCCTACAGGTTTGTGGAGCGGCTGGGTGTCCAGCCTGCTCCTTGGTGGGAGGCTGGGGAGAGATTCCCACTTCCTACAGGTTTGTGGAGCGGCTGGGTGCCCAGCCTGCTCCTTGGTGGGAAGCTGGGGAGAGATTCCCACTTCCTACAGGTTTGTGGAGCGGCTGGGTGCCCAGCCTGCTCCTTGGTGGGAGGCGAGTGAGAAATCCTCGCTTCCTACAGGTCTGTGGAGAGGCTGGGTGTCCAGCCTGCTCCTTAGTGGGAGGCGAGGGAGAGATCCTCGCTTCCAGCAAGTTTTGTGGAACGGCCGAGAAAGCTCGGTTCGCACCATTGTAAGGGAAGGGGGAGAAGCCCCCACTTTCTATGTTCCATCTGTAAAAAGTTTTTTCCAAGATTTTAAGGCAAGGGCGACTCCCGGACTTCCGGGACGGCTCCGCGAGCAGGGCGGTCACTCCCCCGTGACAGAAGCGGGGCACCAGCCGCTCTGAGAGGGGCGGAGGTGATTCCTGCCATTGCCCTGGTCACGGCCGGGGGATGCGCGGGGGAGCGGTCCCAGGAAGCGAACCGGGACCGGGGCTGCCGCTGCGCTGCTTCGGCCCTGCTCTGGCGGAGGCGGGGCCGCCGCTGCGCTGCCACGGCCCGGCTCACTCGCTGCTCCTGGGCCCCGCCCGCACCGGCCCAGAGCGGGCCGGGAGTGTGAGATCTAAGAGCAGGAACGGCCCTATCGCACTTTCCACAGTAACGAGCTTGTTTTAAGGACACCCGAGAGCCGCTGTGAGCAGCAGCACGGGCCGAGCGCGGGCGAGCCGGGGGTGCCCCTGGGCGGGGGTGCCCGCATGCCGCGCCCGTCCCCGGCCGTGCGAGGGCAGCGAGCGCTCTTTGTCTGCTCTGGTAAGCACTCAAAAGGGAAACACCGAGCCCAAAGAACAAGAAGCCGTTTTTAGGCTCCCTTAAACCATGCTATAAGTAAGCAGAGTCCTGTGTTAACAAATATCTTAGAATGGTTTACTGAGTTAAATTTGTAAAAGACCTTCTCCTGTATCCTTGTGAGTAAAAAAGACCAAGGACTCTTTACTATTATGTAAAATAATCCTGAAACTGGAGAACTAGGGCAGTCAGCAACTGAAAATTGCTGCATCCAACCAGCAGCCAAGAATTGATACATCCAACAGTTGCATGCAACCCACTGTAAGTTTGTTCTGTGAACATAGAAGACATGGACCCTATGCCATGCTACTGAAACTGGATAATGTTATTCTGAAAACGTTTGCTGTCAATCCTAGTATGTCTGTTCCCAGCACTAACTGATAATGTATTTAAGTCTGACTGTTTGCAGACCATGGAAGAAGCCTATTCCAGCAGAGCAGACCTGAAAGATGTGCCAGCCTGGGAGCTGTATGCAGATGAGAGCAGCTTCATGCGAGATGGCAAACAAAAGACAGGTTATGCAGTAACAACCACGAACCAGGTAACCATGAGAAAAGTGTTACCATCAAATGTACCATCACAAAAAGCTGAACTGATTATATCAATGAAAGATCTAGAACTGAGCAAAGTCATCTAGAAGGAAGGAAGACTAGCAACTATTCAAGCCTAGAGACTGAGTCTATGTTGAATGAAGGGACAGTAATCTTACGAGCTAAGTAAAAAGAGTCATTCCAAGTCCTGACTACCCTCACCAAATCCAAAGCTGCTGGCAGAGAGCCTTGAATTCACTGCTCCAGAGTTAAGAAGACGTCTGCTCCATAGACAGCCAGAAAACAGAGACTGATACAAATTGAGATGATATGATTTAAACTGTTCTTTTGTACCTCTTATCTGTACAGTTGGTAACCGTGATTCAAATTTGGTCCTAAAATTTGCATGTAACTCTAGTCCAAAATGTATCCAAAAGCTCTTCATAAGGACAACTTGTCAAAGTTGAGAATCTGGCCTGGTAAGTTTTGCCCCAAGATAAAGATTGGGCCTGTGCCCATGGAGCTGTGATTCCAAATGTCATGTTTAATCATATTAAAGGCTGTTGACAAAACAAAATAGCTCTTAATTTCCTACTAGCAAAAAAATCATTAACACTAGTTGTTGTTCTTATGCAAATCTGAATGAAAAATTTTTTTAGAAATTTGGTTGAAATTTGAAAGCAAACTCAAATTCTACACCAAGTAACTCTCAAAAGAGCTTACTGAACCTTGAATATCTTCAGTACACTCACTTCATGGTTACCAAACTGAACCTAGATAAAAGAAATGTTCATAGTAACTGTAGTTATAATTAGCATCTGTGTAACAACTAGTGGGATAGCCAGTTGTATAAACCAGAGGTATGGTTGAATGCAGAGTAGAGACTAGACAAGACAGAGTCTTGTTAGTCTCTAAAAAAGGGGGGAATGATGCCGTTTGGTTTCTGCCTTTTTTCTTTTATATGTTCTCTGTACTCTCTGCCCATATTTTTGTGGCTCTGTAGCCTACTATATTAATAGCTAGTTTTTCCAGTACCTTTCCATAGCCTTTCCCTAAGCAGAAAGACAAAACAAATTCCAGAGCTCCAAGCCCCAGGGGGTTGCAAGGCCCTGTCCTATCTCAGTTCTTCCTGGGAACCAAGGCCGAGAACAACTCTGAGGTACATTTTCATAAGCAGAGTGCAGCCAGTGCTGAGAGGGGGGCTCCAGGGAAGGGGCTGGACCTGAGGGGGAATTGAATCGCCACTTGTTCTCCTTATTGGTGCTCTTAATCAATTATGCTAATTTCCTAAAAGCTATAAATATGTACTCACCCCTGGAGGGGCTGGGCTTTTATGGACACCTTTCCATAACTGCTCCTGAAGACCTTCAAAATAAAGATCCCCTTTTATATTACCTCCTTGCTAAAATGATCTCGAGTTTCTTTTCCAGGCTGGGGAAAAGGCAACACGGAGCCGCCACCTGAAATGCCGCATGGATAAGGATCCTTCCCAGACCCAAGCTGCCATCAGCTAGAACTCTGGCTGCAATTGTAGGGCCAAATGCCTCCTAAAAACTGGCATCATGCATCTGGGGGACTGAGTTTTCTTTCACATGGAAATGCGCCATCCTTTGCATCGAAGGCCACATATCTGGGAGTAGACAGCCGCATGCTGAAATTCCGCATGGATTAAGATTCCTCACAGACCCAAGCTGCCACCAACAAGGACCCTGGCTGCCCTTGCAGGGCCAAAACCCTCCTCCAAACTGACATCAAGCAACTGGGGGGCAGAGTTCTCTATTTCTCAGAGAAAAGGGACACTTTTTTGTCCCGGCCCTAGCACTCTGCTCCCTGCTGCGTCTTCAAATTCCGTATGGATCAGATTCCTCGGCAGACCCAAGCTGCCACCGACAGGACCCTGTGCTGCCCTTGCAGGGCCAAAACCCTCCTCCAACTGACATCACGAAACTGGGGGACAGAGTTCTCTTTCTCAGAGAAAAGGGACACTTTTTGTGTCCTGGCCCTAAGGCACTCTGCTCCCGGACGCCACCTGAAATTCCGTATGGATCAAGATTATTCGCTGACGCAAGCTGCCATCAACCAGGACTCTGGTTGCATTTGTAGGGCTAAAACCCTCCACCAAACCGACATCATGAATCTGGGGGCCTAAGTTTTTCTTCACGTGGAAAATTGCCATCATTTGTATCGCAGGCCCCCTGTCTGGGAGTCGACTGCCACCTCTTCAAATTCCGCATGGAGCAAGATCCCTCACAGACCCAAGTTTCAACCGACAAGGACCCTGGCTGCCCTTGCAGGGGCCAAAACCTCTCCAAACTGACATCAAGAACTGGGGGCAGAGCTATCTTTCTCAGAGAAAAGGGACACTTTTTGTGTCCCGGCCCTTAAGCACTCTGCTCCCGGACACACCTGAAATGCCGCAGGATCAAGATCCTTCCCAGACCAAAGCTGCCATCAGCTAGAACTCTGGCTCCAATGTAGGCCAAATGCCTCCTAAAAAACTGCATCATGCAGCATCTGGACTGAGTTTTCTTTCACATGGAAATGCGCCATTGTTTGTATCCAAAGGCCACATATCTGGGAGTTGAACAGCCGCATGCTGAAATTCCGCGTGTTAGATTCCTCACAGACCCAAGCTGCCACCAACAAGGGCCCTGGCTGCCCTTGCAGGGCCAAAACCCTCCTCCAAACTGACATCAAGAAACTGGGGGGCAGAGTTCTCTTTCTCATCGGAAAGGGACACTTTTTGTGTCCCGGCCCTAAGGCACTGTGCTCCCGGTGATGCCGTTTGGTTTCTGCCTTTTTACTTTTATATGTTCTCTGTACTCTCTGCACATATTTTTGTGGCTCTGTAGCCTACTATATTAATAGCTAGTTTTTCCAGTACCTTTCCATAGCCTTCCCTAAGCAGAAAGACAAAACAAATTCCAGAGCTCCAAGCCCCAGGGGGTTGCAAGGCCCTGTCCTATCTCAGTTCTTCCTGGGAACCAAGGCCGAGAACAACTCTGAGGTACATTTTCATAAGCAGAGTGCAGCCAGTGCTGAGAGGGGGCTCCAGGGAAGGGGCTGGACCTGAGGGGGAATTGAATCGCCACTTGTTCTCCTTATTGGTGCTCTTAATCAATTATGCTAATTTCCTAAAAGCTATAAATATGTACTCACCCCTGGAGGGCTGGGCTTTTATGGACACCTTTCCATAACTGCTCCTGAAGACCTTCAAAATAAAGATCCCCTTTTATATTACCTCCTTGCTAAAATGATCTCGAGTTTCTTTTCCAGGCTGGGGGAAAAAGCAACAGTTATTTGGCACACCCAGAAGGGACACGAGAACCTGGTACCCTTCCTCTGGACCGAAAACATCCTGCAAGGAATTCCTTTCTGACAGCAATCTAAGAATTCCCTGCCACGGGCCTGAGGTCGAGACACCATGGTTCCAAGATCCCACAGGAGGTAGTATAAAGGTGGTTCTTTTCGTTGTGTAGTGTGTAGTTTGTATGTGTGTGTATTGTTTATGTATTGTGTATCTGTTTAAAGTCAGTATTTGTTAGCGATCCCAGGACAACCTGGCGTGGTGGTGAGAAAATTTGCTTTTGAAATCATTTCTCCAAGTTTTTCCTGTTGCCGATTTTCCAACCTGCCCAGAGATCGGCTGGTGGGGAGGAGGCGGGTGTGTGATCTCGGCTGAGATTGTTCACTGGTAGAGAAAAGCAAATCACAGTGCGAAAGTTTATTTCATGTTTAGCACATCCGAGTTTTGAATTGAAAGCTGGCCTGGAGACATCTGGGCATGGAGCGGCCGGGGGAGGCCTGGTCTGCTTCTTGGTAGGAGGTGGGGGATGGGCCCCGCTTCCTACAGTTTGTGGGAGCGGCTGGGTGTCCAGCCTGCTCCTTGGTGTACGTCCCTTTCCATTACGCGAGGCTGGGGAGAGATTCCCACTTCCTACAGGTTTGTGGAGCGGCTGGGGATCCAGGCCTGCCTAACCTTGGTGGGAGGGCTGGGAGAGATCCCACTTCCTACAGTTTTGCTGGAGCGGTGGGTGCCCAGCCTGCTCCTATGTGGAAGCTGGGGAGAGAGTCCCACTTCCTACAGGTTTGTGGAGCGTCTGGGTGCCCAGCCTGCTCCTTGGTGGGAGGCGAGTGAGAAATCCTCGCTTCCTACAGGTCTGTGGAGAGGCTGGGTGTCCAGCCTGCTCCTTAGTGGGAGGCGAGGGAGAGATCCTCGCTTCCAGCAAGTTTTGTGAACGGCCGAGAAAGCTCGGTTCGCACCATTGTAAGGGAAGGGGGAGAAGCCCCCACTTTCTATGTTCCATCTGTAAAAAGTTTTTCCAAGATTTTAAGGCAAGGGCGACTCCCGGACTTCCGGGACGGCTCCGCGAGCAGGGCGGTCACTCCCCCGTGACAGAAGCGTGGCACCAGCCGCTCTGAGAGGGGCGGAGGTGATTCCTGCCATTGCCCTGGTCACGGCCGGGGGATGCGCGGGGGAGCGGTCCCAGGAAGCGAACCGGACCGGGGCTGCCGCTGCGCTGCTTCGGCCCTGCTCTGGCGGAGGCGGGGCCGCCGCTGCGCGGCCACGGCCCGGCTCACTCGCTGCTCCTGGGCCCCGCCCGCACCGGCCCAGAGCGGGCCGGGAGTGTGAGATCTAAGAGCAGGAACGCCCCTATCGCACTTTCCACAGTAACGAGCTTGTTTTAAGGACACCCGAGAGCCGCTGTGAGCAGCAGCACGGGCCGAGCGCGGGCGAGCCGGGGTTGCCCCTGGGCGGGGTGCCCGCATGCCGCGCCCGTCCCCGGCCGTGCGAGGGCAGCGAGCGCTCTTTGTCTGCTCTGGTAAGCACTCAAAAGGGAAACACCGAGCCCAAAGAACAAGAAGCCGTTTTTAGGCTCCCTTAAACCATGCTATAAGTAAGCAGAGTCCTGTGTTAACAAATATCTTAGAATGGTTTACTGATGTTAATTGTAAAAGACCTTCTCCTGCTATCCTTGTGATAAAAAAGACCAAGGATCTTTCTATTATGTAAAATAATCCTGGAACTGGAGAACTAGGCAGGTCAGCAACTGAAAATGGCTGGCATCCAACCAGCAGCCAAGATATTACATCCAACAGTTGCATGCAACCCACTGTAAGTTTGTTCTGTGAACATAGAAGACATGGACCCATGCCATGCCTACTGAAACTGGATAATTGTTATCTGAAAACGTTTTGTTGCTGTTCATCCTAGTATGTCTTTCCCAGCACTAACTGATAAGTATTTTAAGTCTGATGTTTTGCAGACCCATTCAGCAGACAAGACCTGAAAGAGTGCCAGCCTGGGAGCTGTATGCAGATGAGAGCAGCTTCATGCGAGATGGCAAACAAAAGACAGGTTATGCAGTAACAAACACGAACCAGGTAACAATGAGAAAAGTGTTACCATCAAATGTACCATCACAAAAAGCTGAACTGATTATATCAATGAAAGATCTAGAACTGAGCAAAGTCATCTAGAAGGAAGGAAGACTAGCAACTATTCAAGCCTATAGACTGAGTCTATGTTTAATGAAGGGACAGTAATCTTACGAGCTAAGTAAAAAGAGTCATTCCAAGTCCTGACTACCCTCACCAAATCCAAAGCTGCTGGCAGAGAGCCTGAATTCACTGCTCCAGAGTTAAGAAGACGTCTGCTCCATAGACAGCCAGAAAACAGAGACTGATACAAATTGAGATGATATGATTTAAACTGTTCTTTTGTACCTCTTATCTGTACAGTTGGTAACCGTGATTCAAATTTGGTCCTAAAATTTGCATGTAACTCTAGTCCAAAATGTATCCAAAAGCTCTTCATAAGGACAACTTGTCAAAGTTGAGAATCTGGCCTGGTAAGTTTTGCCCCAAGATAAAGATTGGGCCTGTGCCCATGGAGCTGTGATTCCAAATGTAATGTTTAATCATATTAAAGGCTGTTGACAAAACAAAATAGCTCTTAATTTCCTACTAGCCACAAAATCATTAACACTAGTTGTTGTTCTTATGCAAATCTGAATGAAAATTTTTTTTAGAAATTTGGTTGAAATTTGAAAGCAAACTCAAATTCTACACCAAGTAACTCTCAAAAGAGCTAACTGAACCTTGAATATCTTCAGTACACTCACTGCATGGTTACCAAACTGAACCTAGATAAAAGAAATGTTCATAGTAACTGTAGTTATAATTAGCATCTGTGTAACAACTAGTGGGATAGCCAGTTGTATAAACCAGAGGTATGGTTGAATGCAGAGTAGAGACTAGACAAGACAGAGTCTTGTTAGTCTCTAAAAAAGGGGGGAATGATGCCGTTTGGTTTCTGCCTTTTTTCTTTTATATGTTCTCTGTACTCTCTGCCCATATTTTTGTGGCTCTGTAGCCTACTATATTAATAGCTAGTTTTTCCAGTACCTTTCCATAGCCTTTCCCTAAGCAGAAAGACAAAACAAATTCCAGAGCTCCAAGCCCCAGGGGGTTGCAAGGCCCTGTCCTATCTCAGTTCTTCCTGGGAACCAAGGCCGAGAACAACTCTGAGGTACATTTTCATAAGCAGAGTGCAGCCAGTGCTGAGAGGGGGGCTCCAGGGAAGGGGCTGGACCTGAGGGGGAATTGAATCGCCACTTGTTCTCCTTATTGGTGCTCTTAATCAATTATGCTAATTTCCTAAAAGCTATAAATATGTACTCACCCCTGGAGGGGCTGGGCTTTTATGGACACCTTTCCATAACTGCTCCTGAAGACCTTCAAAATAAAGATCCCCTTTTATATTACCTCCTTGCTAAAATGATCTCGAGTTTCTTTTCCAGGCTGGGGGAAAAGGCAACACCGGACGCCACCTGAAATGCCGCATGGATCAAGATCCTTCCCAGACCCAAGCTGCCATCAACTAGAACTCTGGCTGCAATTGTAGGGCTAAATGCCTCCTAAAAACTGGCATCATGCATCTGGGGGACTGAGTTTTCTTTCAAATGGAAAAGCGCATTGTTTGAATCGAAGGCCACATATCTGGGAGTTGACAGCCGCATGCTGAAATTCCACATGGATTAAGATTCCTCGCAGACACAAGCTGCCACCAACAAGGACACTGGCTGCCCTTGAAGGGCAAACCCCCTCCAAATCGACATCAGAAACTGGGGCGAGTTCCTTCTCAGAAAAAAGGGACACTTTTTGTGTCCCGCCCTAATGCCACTCTCTCCGTGCTGCGTCTTCAAATTCCGTTATGGATCAATATCCGTCGCAACCCAAGCTGCACCTTACAGGATCCTGGCTGCCCTTGCAGGGTCCCAAACCCTCCTCCAAACTGACATCACGAAACTAGGGCAGAGTTCTCTTTCTCAGCGAAGAAAAGGGACACTTTTGTGTCCTGCCCTAAGGCACTCTGCTCCGCGGACGCCACCTGAAATTCCGTATGGACAAGATTATTCGTGACGCAAGATGCCATCAACAGGACTCTGGTTTGCATTGTAGGGCCAAACCTCCACCAAACCGACATCATGAAATCTGGGGGCCTAAGTTTTCTTTCACGTCGAAAGAGTGCCATCATTTGTATCGCAGGCCCCCTGTCTGGGAGTCGACTGCCGCCTCTTCAAATTCCGCATGGAGCAAGATCCCTCACAGACCCAAGCTTGCCACCAACAAGGACCCTGGCTGCCCTTGCAGGGCCAAAACCCTCCTCCAAACTGACATCAAGAAACTGGGGGGCAGAGTTCTCTTTCTCAGAGAAAAGAGACACTTTTTGTTCCCGGCCCTAAGGCACTGTGTTCCCTTTTCCTTGTTTTTCCTTCCCCTTCACGGACGCCACCTGAAATGCCACATGGATCAAGATCCTTCCCAGACCCAAGCTGCCATCAGCTAGAACTCTGCCTGCAATTGTAGGGCTAAATGCCTCCTAAAAACTGGCATCATGCATCTGGGGGACTGAGTTTTCTTTCACATGGAAATACGCCATTGTTGCATCGAAGGCCACATATCTGGGAGTTGACAGCCGCATGCTGAAATTCCGCATGGATTAAGATTCCTCGCAGACCCAAGCTGCCACCAACAAGGACCCTGGCTGCCCTTGCAGGCCAAAAACCCTCCTCCAAACTGACATCAAGAAACTGGGGGCAGAGTTCTCTTTCTCAGAGAAAAGGACACTTTTTGTGTCCCGGCGCCTAAGGCACTGTGCTCCCGGTGATGCCGTTGGTTTCTGCCTTTTTCTTTTATATGTTCTCTGTACGTCTCTGCACATATTTTTGTAGCTCTGTAGCCTACTATATTAATAGCTAGTTTTTCCAGTACCTTTCCATAGCCTTTCCCTAAGCAGAAAGACAAAACAAATTCCAGAGCTCCAAGCCCCAGGGGGTTGCAAGGCCCTGTCCTATCTCAGTTCTTCCTGGGAACCAAGGCCGAGAACAACTCTGAGGTACATTTTCATAAGCAGAGTGCAGCCAGTGCTGAGACGGGGGCTCCAGGGAAGGGGCTGGACCTGAGGGGGAATTGAATCGCCACTTGTTCTCCTTATTGGTGCTCTTAATCAATTATGCTAATTTCCTAAAAGCTATAAATATGTACTCACCCCTGGAAGGGCTGGGCTTTTATGGACACCTTTCCATAACTGCTCCTGAAGACCTTCAAAATAAAGATCCCCTTTTATATTACCTCCTTGCTAAAATGATCTCGAGTTTCTTTTCCAGGCTGGGGGAAAAGGCAACAGTTATTTGGCGCACCCAGAAGGGACACGAGAACCTGGTACCCTTCCTCTGGACCGAAAACATCCTGCAAGGAATTCCTTTCTGACAGCAATCTCAAGAATTCCCTGCCACGGGCCTTGAGGCGAGACACCTGGTTCCAAGATCCCACAGGAGTGTATAAAGGTGTTCTTTTTCGTTGTGTAGTTGTAGTTTGTATGTGTGTGTATTGTTTATGTATTGTGTATCTGTTAAAGTCAGTAATTGTAGCGATCCCAGGACAACCTGGCGTGGTGGTGAGAAAATTTGCTTTTGAAATCATTTCTCCAAGTTTTTCCTGTTGCCGATTTTCCAACCTGCCCAGAGATCGGCTGGTGGGGAGGAGGCGGGTGTGTGATCTCGGCTGAGATTGTTCACTGGTAGAGAAAAGCAAATCACAGTGCGAAAGTTTATTTCAAGTTTAGCACATGCGAGTTTTGAATTGAAAGCTGGCCTGGAGACATCTGGGCATGGAGCGGCCGGGGGAGGCCTGGTCTGCTTCTTGGTAGGAGGTGGGGGATGGGCCCCGCTTCCTACAGTTTGTGGGAGCGGCTGGGTGTCCAGCCTGCTCCTTGGTGGGAGGCTGGGGAGAGATTCCCACTTCCTACAGGTTTGTGGAGCGGCTGGGTGTCCAGCCTGCTCCTTGGTGGGAGGCTGGGGAGAGATTCCCATTTCCTACAGGTTTGTGGAGCGGCTGGGTGTCCAGCCTGCTCCTTGGTGGGAGGCTGGGGAGAGATTCCCACTTCCTACAGGTTTGGAGCGGCTGGGCGCCCGGCCTCGCCCTCCTTGGTGGAAGCTGGGAGAGATTCCCACTTTCCTTACAGGTTTGTTGGAGCGGCTGGGTTCAGCCTGCCTCCTTGCGTGAAGGCTGGGGGAGATTCCACTTCCTTACATTTGTGGAGCGGCGGGTGTCCAGCCTGCTCCTTGGTGGGAGGCTGGGAGAGATCCCACTTCCTACAGGTTTGTGGCGCGGCGGGGTGTCCAGCCTGCTCCTTGGTGGGAGGCTGGGGAGAGATTCCCACTTCCTACAGGTTGTGGAGCGGCTGGGTGTCCAGCCTGCTCCTTGGTGGGAGGCTGGGGAGAGATTCCCACTTCCTACAGGTTTGTGGAGCGGCTGGGCGTCCAGCCTGCTCCTTGGTGGGAGGCGAGTGAGAAATCCTCGCTTCCTACAGGTCTGTGGAGAGGCTGGGTGTCCAGCCTGCTCCTTAGTGGGAGGCGAGGGAGAGAGAGATCCTCGCTTCCCGCAAGTTTTGTGGAACGGCCGAGAAAGCTCGGTTCGCACCATTGTAAGGGAAGGGGGAGAAGCCCCCACTTTCTATGTTCCATCTGTAAAAAGTTTTTCCAAGATTTTAAGGCAAGGGCGACTCCGGACTTCCGGGACGGCTCCGCGAGCAGGGCGGTCACTCCCCCGTGACAGAAGCGGGGCCCCAGCCGCTCTGAGAGGGGCGGAGGTGATTCCTGCCATTGCCCTGGTCACGGCCGGGGGATGCGCGGGGGAGCGGTCCCAGGAAGCGAACCGGGACCGGGGCTGCCGCTGCGCTGCTTCGGCCCTGCTCTGGCGGAGGCGGGGCCGCCGCTGCGCGGCCACGGCCCGACTCACTCGCTGCTCCTGGGCCCGCCCGCACCGGCCCAGAGCGGGCCGGGAGTGTGAGATCTAAGAGCAGGAACGGCCCTATCGCACTTTCCACAGTAACGAGCTTGTTTTAAGGACACCCGAGAGCCGCTGTGAGCAGCAGCACGGGCCGAGCGCGGGCGAGCCGGGGTGCCCCTGGGCGGGGGTGCCCGCATGCCGCGCCCGTCCCCGGCCGTGCGAGGGCAGCGAGCGCTATTTGTCTGCTCTGGTAAGCACTCAAAAGGGAAACACCGAGCCCAAAGAACAAGAAGCCGTTTTTAGGCTCCCTTAAACCATGCTATAAGTAAGCAGAGTCCTGTGTTAACAAATATCTTAGAATGGTTTACTGAGTTAAAATTGTAAAAGACCTTCTCCTGTATCCTTGTGAGTAAAAAAGACCAAGGACTCTTTACTATTATGTAAAATAATCCTGAAACTGGAGAACTAGGGCAGTCAGCAACTGAAATTGCTGCATCCAACCAGCAGCCAAGAATTGATACATCCAACAGTTGCATGCAACCCACTGTAAGTTTGTTCTGTGAACATAGAAGACATGGACCCTATGCCATGCTACTGAAACTGGATAATGTTATTCTGAAAACGTTTGCTGTCAATCCTAGTATGTCTGTTCCCAGCACTAACTGATAATGTATTGAAGTCTGACTGTTTGCAGACCATTCCAGCAGAGCAGACCTGAAAGATGTGCCAGCCTGGGAGCTGTATGCAGATGAGAGCAGCTTCATGCGAGATGGCAAACAAAAGACAGGTTATGCAGTAACAACCACGAACCAGGTAACCATGAGAAAAGTGTTACCATCAAATGTACCATCACAAAAAGCTGAAATGATTATGTCAATGAAAGATCTAGAACTGAGCAAAGTCATCTAGAAGGAAGGAAGACTAGCAACTATTCAAGCCTAGAGACTGAGTATATGTTGAATGAAGGGACAGTAATCTTACAAGCTAAGTAAAAAGAGTCATTCCAAGTCCTGACTACCCTCACCAAATCCAAAGCTGCTGGCAGAGAGCCTTGAATTCACTGCTCCAGAGTTAAGAAGACATCTGCTCCATAGACAGCCAGAAAACAGAGACTGATACAAATTGAGATGATATGAATTAAACTGTTCTTTTGTACCTCTTATCTGTACAGTTGGTAACCGTGATTCAAATTTGGTCCTAAAATTTGCATGTAACTCTAGTCCAAAATGTATCCAAAAGCTCTTCATAAGGACAACTTGTCAAAGTTGAGAATCTGGCCTGGAAAGTTTTGCCCCAAGATAAAGATTGGGCCTGTGCCCATGGAGCTGTGATTCCAAATGTAATGTTTAATCATATTAAAGGCTGTTGACAAAACAAAATAGCTCTTAATTTCCTACTAGCCACAAAATCATTAACACTAGTTGTTGTTCTTATGCAAATCTGAATGAAAAATTTTTTAGAAATTTGGTTGAAATTTGAAAGCAAACTCAAATTCTACACCAAGTAACTCTCAAAAGAGCTTACTGAACCTTGAATATCTTCAGTACACTCACTTCATGGTTACCAAACTGAACCTAGATAAAGAAATGTTCATAGTAACTGTAGTTATAATTAGCATCTGTGTAACAACTAGTGGGATAGCCAGTTGTATAAACCAGAGGTATGGTTGAATGCAGAGTAGAGACTAGACAAGACAGAGTCTTGTTAGTCTCTAAAAAAGGGGGAATGATGCCGTTTGGTTTCTGCCTTTTTTCTTTTATATGTTCTCTGTACTCTCTGCCCATATTTTTGTGGCTCTGTAGCCTACTATATTAATAGCTAGTTTTTCCAGTACCTTTCCATAGCCTTTCCCTAAGCAGAAAGACAAAACAAATTCCAGAGCTCCAAGCCCCAGGGCGTTGCAAGGCCCTGTCCTATCTCAGTTCTTTCTGGGAACCAAGGCCGAGAACAACTCTGAGGTACATTTTCATAAGCAGAGTGCAGCCAGTGCTGAGAGCGGGGCTCCAGGGAAGGGGCTGGACCTGAGGGGGAATTGAATCGCCACTTGTTCTCCTTATTGGTGCTCTTAATCAATTATGCTAATTTCCTAAAAGCTATAAATATGTACTCACCCCTGGAGGGGTTGGGCTTTTATGGACACCTTTCCATAACTGCTCCTGAAGACCTTCAAAATAAAGATCCCCTTTTATATTACCTCCTTGCTAAAATGATCTCGAGTTTCTTTTCCAGGCTGGGGGAAAAGGCAACACCGGACGCCACCTGAAATGCCGCATGGATCAAGCTCCTTCCCAGACCCAAGCTGCCATCAACTAGAACTCTGGCTGCAATTGTAGGGCTAAATGCCTCCTAAAAACTGGCATCATGGATCTGGAGGACTGAGTTTTCTTTCACATGGGAAAGCGCCATTGTTTGTTTCGCAGGCCCCATGTCTGGGAGTCGACAGCCACCTCTTCAAATTCCACATGGAGCAAGATCCATCACAGACCCAAGCTGCCACCGACAAGGACCCTGGCTGCCCTTGCAGGGCCAAAACCCTCCTCCAAACTGACATCAAGAAACTGGGGGGCAGAGTTCTCTTTCTCAGAGGAAAGGGACACTTTTTGTTTCTCGGCCCTAAGCCACTCTGCTCCCTGCTGCCTCCTGAAATTCCGTATGGATCAAGATTCCTCGCAGACCCAAGCTGCCACCGACAAGGACCCTGGCTGCCCTTGCAGGGCCAAAACCCTCCTCCAAACTGACATCAAGAAAGTGGGGGGCAGAGTCTCTTTCTCAGAGAAAAGGGACACTTTTGTTGCCCGCCCTAGGCACTCTGCTCCCGGACGCCACCTGAAATTCCGTATGGATCAAGATTAATTCGCGGACGCAAGAGCCATCACCAGACTCTGGTTGCATTTGTAGGGCAAAAACCCACTACTCCAACCTCACAAGTATTTACACCCACTGAACGTGTCCGTACCAAAAGCTGCTCGACTGGTGCTGCAATATTGGATGAAGATGGGGAAAAGTAGGAAGGCAGAATCTGAGGTGTGATACTGCTGGAAATCGGAGGTGGAGGTGCAGGCACTGTAAACAGGGGATCAACCTGAAAACAACAGACAAACTTACTATAACAGTGCTGTGAGAGTTAAAAAAATTAAATTTAAAAAAGTAAATAAATAAACAATTTTTTTAAAAGTAACAGAAAGCCCAGTTTACCACAACTGCATTTCTTTATGTAGGGATTTGGTGTTACGCAGGTAATTTCAGTCTTATGAGTTCAAAAGTTTTTACATTAGCCCAAATGCTGCACGTGAAAAATTAAATACAAAAATATCTATCATACATGCGAAACAAGGCAATTTGTGAAGTCTACTAGACTATTCCCTGTTGTCACAGACTGTTAGTATGAAATAATAGTAAGTTTTTAAAACAGGGATTATGTTTACTTTTTTCTTGGCACTGACAGAGACTGATTTGTGGATGGAAATTAATTTTGTGAATGGGGACCTTCATTTTCTAATTAAAGAAAAACATTTATAAAGACAGGTACAAAGACACAAATGACATTCTTTCACGTGTATCACAGACAAATTAGTAGTTGGAACAATTCTAATATCCATACAGCAGTAAATACAATCTCTTGTCATCCAATCATTTAAAACACATTACGATGACCCACCTCATACTTTACAGATAACATTTAGATCTTTCTACTTGAAATAACAGAGAGGACTTTTGTAATAATCTAGCCACACCATCTAATTTCTCAGACTTTCCAAAATATGTATTTAGAAGAATACATCTCGCCAGACAACCAGTCTGTACACAAGAAAATTCACAGAGACAGTATCTACATATGAACTGAAGAAGTTGTCTCTCCCCTATGACTTCCAATCTACTCAGTAGCAGATTTTCTGTATAAAGATTTGGCTGAGGGTTTTCAATATTTCACTCTGCCTCTAGGGTCCCTTGTCACATAAAAGACAGCTAGACAAGAATATGAGTTTGCCTAGTCAAATACCTAAACCTCATGAACTCATGTTCATTTGGCCCACTGGATCACAGATATCATACGAAGAAATCACTCTTCAACCTAATGATTTATTTTAAATAGCTGCTTTCTAGATGCACTGAAATAGATGATCAAATGTGTTCAAGACTACGCTGTTTTTAATTTTGGACCTCATAAGAAGACTCAACAGAAAAGACACAATGACTCATTGTACGTCATCTAGGTCTTGCTCAAATGTATCAACGTAGATCAAAGTTAATTTTGCCATCTTGTAAAGCAAAATGGGGATACAAAGAAAAGGACAGATTAAAAGGTATTATACATGTATCATAGATCAGTTTACTTCATCAAATGGACACTTTTCATAATCAGACAATAAAATGACAAATTAGGAAGAACTTTTTAAAATGGTAACAATTGTTACCATTGGGCTTGGTAACAGTTCTGTTGCTTTTAGCATTATTCATAATGCAAACTGAGAGCCAAGGCTTTTAATAGTGTATGCAAGCCTTATGTGTGCTAAATAATTCTCAGTAACCTTGTAAAAATGTTTTGCATGATCTTTGTATGACCAGCCTGGATTTTGGCCTCAATTACATTAGAACTGAGCAGGAGAGGGGAAGGACCTATGACCACAATGTTCTCCAAAGTGTTCCTCATTTAGAGGGGATTCTTTTTATTTAGAATGAAATCTTCATGTTAGAGGTAAGTAAAGAAACCCAAACAAACAAATCAAACCAAACAAAAACCAGAACAAACAAACAAAACAATAAAAACAAACAAACCAAACAAAAACCACAAACAAACCCACAACACCAAAACCAAAGCAAAGCATAAATACTGATAGCATCCCTAAGGAGCAAAAACCTACTAATACCATCAAAATTCTACTGGTTAAAGCAGAGCTCCTCTGGCACAGAACAATGCACTGAAGCAATAATATCTCTGTTCTTCTCTTTATGCCAACAGAGTTGCAGAGTTAAAGCACAGGCAGAATGCTTTGCAGAGCAGACTTGAATGCACACAGGAAAGTTAAATATCAACTGACCCCCCAGCAGCAGCTGTTACTTGCAGCATCTGATAGCACACATCACACAAAACCATAGCTGTGTGTGCCGTGCATGGGGAGACGCTGATTCCATGCTCCACAGCTCCTGCTGCCTGATGCCAAGTGGAGGCACATGGTTGGATGGCACAGAGCCCTGCTCCCTGGCACTGGCTGTGTAATGGGGCTCTGTCAGTGGAACGGGGTCAGCCTGCACTCCAGGCATCATTTAGGAGTTCTTAACATACCTTGCTTTAAAGCAGAAAAAAACTGGGATCAGTAACTGGCAGGTAAATGGAGCCTAGCACTTAGGAAAAGCTAAGCCACATCCCATTATAGACCCACAAAATGCCTGTTTGATAGTTTACATGGTGTTCTGTAAAGCTGTACAAAACCTCCTACTAACACATGCAACATCATTCTTCCCTAAAATAGACTCATCACAAAACCAGAGGAAGAAAAATCCAAAGTGTTTTCTGTGGTCATACTAAACTAGCCAATATTTTAAATGAATGTAGACTAAATTGATAGAAGTGTTTTCCGTTTTTGAGTATTATAAACACTGAGGGGGAGCTAACGAAAGCATGGATCTCACAGTGTATCCTATTAAGTTTCTTGTTACAAATATTTGTCTTCAGTTCTGGTTTATTTAGACCTGCTGATAAATGTTCTTGTTTTCCGCTAGAAACATTCACCCAGGAAAAGGCCAAATAGGGGCACTTGCACTAAATGGGGCTGTTTCTCTGTGAATTAAAACACGAAACCTTTGGCTGAGAAGTAAGTGGATACTTACTGTCCCTGAGGTACATGTTCATTGCACAAGTATGACCTTAGTCACAGGAAAAAGATATATTAAGCTTAAACATTGCTCCAGATTTTCATGTTTTAAAATTACCCCATCTTGTTTGATAATCATAACAGCACTGCAGTGGTGGTTCTTAGAGATCATTGTGGTGACACAATTGTTTTCATTAATTCTCCAAAGGGCACTGATGTAAGCTATTAGAGGCAAAGAGAGGCAGGAAGGCTGCCATCTCCAGTGGAAAAAAAGGCACATAAGACTAACATCTGGTGGTGGCGGTCTGTCAAACTGAGGAAAGTTAATGTCAAGAACAGATGCTCTGCAGTTTCTCACTGTTATTTTTTCATTATTATTCCCAGGTGTTGGTGCATACTGAGCAGTAGCCTTGCTGTTTATCACACAAGAGATTCCAATATGAGATTGAAAATCTGAATCTGAAGAAGGTTATTTACATAGATGCTCTCTTTAGACACACAATCAAAGGGGTATAAAAAGACAGAAATATTCAAGCAATATTTTCTTCACCTAATTCCAAGAGCTTTTGAGAGCTGATTGGTGACAAAGACTACAAAGCTGCAGTGTTATTCATGGCAGTTTTCCACTGCCAAGTGTTTGATCGTATCAGAGCGCTATGATGCTTAGTAGCAGAAAGCTCACAGAAAATGAAGACTGCCTGCCAAGTAACGTAGTCACTATTCCATGGAGCAATCCTTTATCTGAACATTTACCAAAAAAAAAAAATTTAAAACTCTGTTTTAGTGGCTGCGTAACATTCACCAGTAAGAGGAAGCACACATGGAAGAGAAAGGAAATATCACACTAAAAAGAAGTAGGCAAGACTTTCTAATAAGCAAAGTTGCCATTCAGTTACTCAGGCACTTTACATGCTGGAATCAAATTCTGTGTATCAAAACTCACCTTCCTGGTTTAATGAAGGCTTGTCTTTGAAGATACATCTTAACAATAACATAGTCTACCCATTTAAGAATGAAGTGGGTCATATGCTACTGCATCGTCATTCACCAGATGATTTTGAAATGTACATGCCAAAAGCCATTTAATCCATCTACCAACACAGCCAGGAGAAAGGCAGAGGAGCAGGTTTCAGGCTAAGTACAAGCCCTTCCCAGAAAGCACCACTTTTAAAATGGAGAAAAAAAGAAAAATCTACTGTAAGCATTCCCAGTGGAAATGTCTGCACTAACAGAAAGAATGTGAAAATAAGTTCTGAATCCTATTATAGGATCTAACTAAAAAACAAAGCCTGGCCCTTTGCAAACCTAAATCCTCCCACTAAAAGACAACAACATAAAGACAGAAAGAGTAAGAAACTTCCAACCTTGAAAATTACATTGACAAGTTCTTTGGAGTTATGAATTAATACTTCACAGAATTACTATGTCTGGAAAGGAAAACAGGAAATAAAGGAATTCACTCCTATCTGTAAGTTTTGAGTCCTACAAATTGCTATCTCTAGGTTTTACGGTGAAAAGGAGACTAGCTTGTTTTTACTTAAATTATACTTGCCTCTATCTTATTTTTCTAAAGCAACAGGGAGCCCAGAAGACCTCATTGTAATCTCATGCACAGCATCATAAATCAGAAGTAATTTTAATGAAATTAATGTAACTGCTTTGGAAGAAAACAAATATGGGAGAATGTGACATGAGAAAAATGTCTGTGTACCCAGAAGCACGTCTGCACTTCCAGATATATCACCGATCTTTAACTGTCTTCTTGCTACAAACCTTGCTCCACAGAGAATTTACACACACAAAGTCTAAAGCTATTCCTTCATATTCTATCATGTAACAGGAATTACCACTATAAAGAATCTCCATTTTGTCTGAATTTTAATCTCAGTTCAGTATTTCTTCACTATAAATCATTTCAGAAGCCAACTCAGAAGCATTGTGACACGCTTAAGAGAACCAGTATTTTGTTTTCTTCAAATGTTCTACATCAAATTGTTGGGGGGGAAAAAAGGTCAGTGCCATAAAGGACTGCATAGAAAAAAATAAATACCGTAAGACATGGATGTAGAATGGAATTTCTGCCATACGACAGACATATCTATTACATACTTTACCTTCAAAGCTCAGGAAGGTCAGAGGTACTAAGAAAAATACTTATTTTGGTCAACTTAGTAACGAATCACATAAGCCTAAATATTAAAAAATGACAAAAATTATTCAATCTGCCTAAATTTCACTCAAATTTCACACTTTGAAACCTTTGCTTGAGAATAATATTT
>JAVTVJ010001168.1:0-22987 GCA_034509425.1 Eopsaltria australis | reverse complement strand
GATAAGCTTCATCTGTAATACTTATTTTTCAATGGCATGCTGATTTAAAGTGAGTGTCAAGCTCAGGAATGGTGCTGGACTGACCATTTGGGAACTACACCCCTTTTTTAGGCCCGTGGCACATTTAGCAGGGCAGCTTCCAGCCTTTGAGTCTCAGTTGGCCACAAAGCACCTCCACGTCCCCATCCACATCATTCAGCTCTGGGTGTAAGCAGTTGAACTTGGAGATGCATAATGATAACTGTGACTGGCATGCCTGTGGTCATATTCCACAGCACATGGAATCCCATCCCTCCACACATGCCCAAAGTGGCCCAGAGGTGCCCAAAGTGGCAGGAAATGGTGAATAAGCAGTGCAGAGCCGTGTGTTGCGGTGGGGAAGGGGTGCAGAGCAGCAGGGCTGGCTCTGCCCCACAGCCTTGGCTGTCCCAGCTTGTCGCACTCCCTCAGTGCTCAGGCAGCACAAACTCCTCCTGCTCAGAGAGAATCACCTTCTCCTGATGTGCAGGAGTCCAGATGTGTGGGTGGAGCTCAGGTGAGGTGCTGGGAGTGCTTGGGGAGCAGAAGAGATGGGTTGGCTGAGGTGTGCAGAGGGAGGGACAGCTGGGAACCCACAGGGGTCTGACTGGCACTTGGCAAGGGTGTCACTTGTCCTGTTGGTTAAGTCAGGCTGTATTCCAGCTGCTGTTAGCTGTACTTGTAGTTGAAGTCAGGCTGTATTTCAGTTGCTGTTAACTGTACCTTTAGTTTAAATCACTCTGTGTTTCAGTCACCACTCCAGTGAGCAGTTTTCTCCCTTGAAGGTGCCACCCCGAGTTTGTGAGCAGGATCTGGGTTTGGCAAGAACTAACACTGCAAGGTAGGGGTGGAGAGGAATGGGGGGGATTTGGGTGTTCTGCAGAAAGCACTGACAATTGCAGATACATTCCTGAGAATTCACCTTCACTGGCTTGCTGAGCTACAGGCTTCCTCCAGCTAAAGTCAAATTTCTTCCAGAGAGGATCATCCTCAAGAATGAGTGCAATCTAGGAGCTTTCCACTCTGCTTCTGTTATAGTTTCATATTTATAAAGGAAATGATTTCTTCTTTTAGGTTCCGATTTTAAAAGCTCTTTCAGTCTCTAAATCCCTTTTCTTGACTTTCATCTGATACCTACTTGCTATCACTTAGATCTGGAATCTCAACCTTAAATTATAATCCCTAATGCAGAAAAGAACACAGTTTGCATTTATTCAAGAAGGTGTTTAAGTACCTGCAAGTGATTAAATTGGAGTGTGTAATTATAATCACCTATTCCTGATTCCATGTTCCAGATTCATATTCCTGCACATCTGTATGACTTAAACATGAACTTTTTCTGAGTGCACAAGTTCCTGTGCCAGGGTTTGAAATGTCCCTGTCCCATCGTGAAGTTCCTAAACCTGTCTAGTTCATAGTTCTTTTCTTCAGGTGCACATCCTAATCTTTCTACTCTGATGCATATGTCAGGTTTCTGTCCCCTGTTCTCCCCATGAGATGTCTGGACTGTCTTTCAGCTTTTCTTTTTTAATCCCTGTCACGTTAGTGAGTTGGCTCAACTTTAAAGGTAAATTTCAATAAATTCCTTCCTGAAAAGCTTGAGTTCAAATCATTTCAGAGCAAAAAGACATCACAAGAAATTGTATCTTTCTCACTATTTATCATTGTTTATATAAGAAGTGTGTCATTTCCCAGTGCCTGATTGCAGGAGAGTTTAGGAAGTCAGGCAAGTCCCATTTTTTTGCAGTGCTCCAGGAGGCAGTCCCAGAGGCCAAACCATTAACAGCTATTCCCTAAACTCCCTTTTTCTTCTCGCTAAGTTTTGCTCCAGCACAAGGTGACACCATCCATGTATTCTAATACAGTCCTATGATTTCTGGGTATTATTTGTAAAAATACCACACATTAAAATGCTCCTACAGTAAAAATGTCACATCTACTGCTTTTTTTTTTTCATCCATTGAGCCATTTGCCCTGTCAGAAAAGGAAATTGGATTGGTTTGACATGAATAGTTCTTTCCAAATATGAGTTGGCTCTGTATTCTGTACTACATGTGAGGTGGCTTAGAAATGGATTACTTAATAAAGTGTTCCTATTCTTTTTCTCTTTAATAGCATTGGAGGGAACAGAACAATTTAACAACCTTGTTTTTTGATCCCAGTGTAACAAATGAAAAGAAAGGTAATTTAGAATTGAAATAAACTTCTTAATAGAGATGTTCACAGAGGGTTTATGTTGCTGCATTAGTCAGCAGCAGAGTGATTACACAGGTGTCCTATATCCAGCACACAAAAACTGCGTTACACAAGAACTGTTATCTTTTTTCTCTCGATGCCCTCGGGCCTCACGTTGTGTGCCAAAATCTGTCCTGGTTTGAAAGACAGGTGTTTGTTAAGGAAGGCAGGAGCCTCCCTTGGAATGGGAAACTGTAACCCCTCTTCCTCCAAATTATTATAAATTTAAAATCATGAGGCTCTCAGGCAAAGATACGGTAATAGGAATAACAGTTCTTTACTAATATCTAAAACAAAGCTAACAAACAACGACAGCTATGGTGATAACCAACAAACAGAACCAGAAACCCAGTGGCAACCTGCTTGACTTGAGGCACCTTTCCCTTTTGATGCAGTTCCAGTCACAGCCTGCAGGGGGTGCTTCGAGTGTGGTGATTCCTTCACGGCTGCTGGGGGTGCGGTGGGTGTGATGATTCCCCGGTGCCTGCAGGGGGCGCTCTGGGTGTGGTGATTCCCCAGTGCCTGCAGGGGGTGCTCTGGGTGTGATGATTCCCCGGTGCCTGCAGGGGGTGCTCTGGGTGTGATGATTCCCCAAAGCCTGCAGGGGGCGCTCTGGGTGTGATGATTCCCCGGTGCCTGCAGGGGGCGCTCTGGGTGTGATGATTCCCTGGTGCCTGCAGGGGGCGCTCTGGGTGTGATGATTCCCCAGTGCCTGCAGGGGGCGCTCTGGGTGTGATGATTCCCCGGTGCCTGCAGGGGGCGCTGTGGGTGTGATGATTCCCCGGTGCCTGCAGGGGGCGCTCTGGGTGTGATGATTCCCTGGTGCCTGCAGGGGGCGCTCTGGGTGTGATGATTCCCCGGTGCCTGCAGGGGGCGCTCTGGGTGTGATGATTCCCCGGTGCCTGCAGGGGGCGCTCTGGGTGTGATGATTCCCGGTGCCTGCAGGGGGCGCTCTGGGTGTGATGATTCCCCGGTGCCTGCAGGGGGCGCTCTGGGTGTGATGATTCCCTGGTGCCTGCAGGGGGCGCTCTGGGTGTGATGATTCCCCGGTGCCTGCAGGGGGCGCTCTGGGTGTGATGATTCCCCGGTGCCTGCAGGGGCGCTCTGGGTGTGATGATTCCCGGTGCCTGCAGGGGGCGCTCTGGGTGTGATGATTCCCCGGTGCCTGCAGGGGGCGCTCCGGCGTGAGCTCAGGTCGCACACGGCAATGGCGGCTGCCCGAGGCAGGGAGGGATGCAGGAGAGCCTTTGTTCCACACACCCTCGGGGGGCAGCTGGTGTTGGTGCCGCAGCAGGATCCCGGGAGACAGGGAGCTGGGACACCAAGAGGTCCGGGCGTGCAGGGGGAGCCCAGTTACAGTGTAGTGAAAAACTCTGAGCGGTGTGGAGGAGCGGAGGAGAGACAGGCTGGGGGCAGGCAGCTCCAATGGGGCAAAAAGGGAAAAAAAACTCACAGCACACAGACCGGCAGCTCCGTGCTGCCTTCTCAGGGGCCATGGCTTCAGCAGACAGCAGCTCCGACCGTCCCGCTCCGAGGGTCCCGAGCAAGAGAGCCACTTCCCCCCGGCCTTGCTTTTTCAGACTCCAAAATCTCCAGTTGTCAGGCCCTGCTTCCATGAGAGCCATTCTGCCCCATCCTGCCAAGGAGAAAGGCTCTAGCCCTGTGCTTTGTTCTCTTAAGCACTCAGCCATTAGCCCAGTCATTAGTCCCTTAGCAAGCCATGGGAGAAAAATTCCTGAGGGAAAAAAAACCAAAAAAACTCAATCCAAACTCCAACAATGATATTTGGCTTTCCATTGTTTTGCAAAATGACCAGGCTTCCCACATCGTTGGCAAGAGAAAACTCCTGTGTTCCCAATTGCTTTCTGCTTTTTCCCTGTTTATTTCTGTTTACAATCAGTTTTCAAATGCCCTTGCTGTCGGCATGCATAGCATTTCTGAGGTGGTCATAAAAGAGCTGCTAAAGCAGTCCTTTTCTCTTCCACAGAGCCAACCTTAGCACAAGCTGTAACCATATCTGTTAATGCAGGCTCTCCCGGGAGGGTATCAGTCACCTTTCTACAATCCTCATTTGCATTTTCCCCAGCTCCCTGTTTACACAAGATCTGCCTTAACTGTTCAACTTGTTTCTGCAGCGCTGTTGAAATCTTTTCTGCAAATTGCAAAAAGGCTTCCTTTGTGCCTTGAGCTATTTTTACAAATCGCCCTTTGGGAGAGGCCATTCCTATGGTTTTTATCAATGCTCCCATGCCTGTTCTTTGACATAGCTGAAGGATCAAAGGATGCCATCTCGCTTGTGTGTGCGGCTTAGCAAATGCATTCCCTCCCATGAGGGCATCAGATCCCACTGTATATCTAGGATCATCCTGAGGTCTGTGCATATTGTCTATTGCAGCTCTCTCTGCCCTCTGTCTGCAGTTGCTTTCAAAAACTGCCAAGTGCACGGGCTGCAACAGCACCTGAGCAAGATGCTTGATATCCAAAGGTGCAAGTAAATCTGTATTTATCAGCCAAATTGCTTGCATAACTTCTGGAGACCCCGGCCATACTCAGCAGCTCTGGCCTGTCAATGCTGAGCTACCTTCCATGCAATCACATGATGACTATCCTGCTGCTTAGATCCTGGTGCAGCTTTAAACACTGCATACACTTGAGCACCTTCCCCTGCACCGGCACTGCCCGCAGCAGCCCCTTCTCCCATCGTTTCAGTGCCAGTTGTAAATACATCACTCTTAAGATGAGGCATAGGCAGCCTTTCAACCAACTCCCGCTCCCCACATTCAAGGGCTTTTCGCTTGACTTGTTCCCAAAAGCGAGCCGGCTCTCTGGGCTGCACTGTCACCTGATAAGGAGGCAGTATGCAGGGCCTGGTTTTGCAAGCTTTGTTCGAGCCATGCTAGGCACCCTCTCTTTCCCGTCAACACTCCCGCCTTGATGCAGCCACTGAGATTCCCTGTTCAATTTGCCTCTCATCCCCACTGCCACTGTCCGTGTCAGAGTCCTTTGGCAGTGGAGGAAACGCTTGCAAAGGCTCTTTCGTAGGAGGCTGTACAGACTGTGAAGATGGAAGCGGGGTGGGGCTGTCATAGGGCCAGGCTGTGCAGCAGAGTCTGTTCTCTGTTCTTTACATTTCTTTCTGCTACTTGGTCAGCAGGCGAGGGATACACTCGCACTGGCTGTACAAGGTGTCTAGGAGAAGGGTAAGTTGGCAGCACATAGTGTTTTGGGGAGAGATGTGATCTTTCAGCAACACCGTTGTTTTTAGCAGAAGCAGGCTGAGTCTGAGGCAGGTCAGGAGCTGCCCTTTCTGAACGGCACCCGTTTCCTCCCTCTAATTGCATCTGCTCATCCTCTCCGAGAGTTATTGCTCTCTTTTCAGTGAGCTGTCCTCCCTTTTCTTGCTCTTTTCTCTGCTTCTTTAAAGCATCAAAGAGCAAGTGCCAGGTTGTTGCCAACTTTTGTGCATCTTTATCTCCCTGAGAAATAGCTTCCCACAGTTCATCTGCAGCTGCTTTCCAGGAGCTTATGCTAAAAGCAGCACTGGCATCTGCTGGAAAATGATGCCATTTTGCCCACAACAATCTATTTCTCAGTGCATCGTCTGTCATGCTAGCCCCTGTGCTTTTTAACAAGACTTTCCATGTGGACAGCACAGTCTCTTCCTGGCTAGATCAATTATTACCCATATTAAAGTTGTTCCCAACGGCTGACCTTCATCAAGGTGTCAAAGTTCGATCGACCAAAACAGAATCCTCCTCTCTCAAGCTTTGTTGGGCTCCGTCTCCAGTGGCCCCTCGCCCTGCCGCTCGGTTCCCGCTATTCCAAGCAGGTGTCCTGCTCTCCCAGCAGGCTTCTTGGATTACCCTAATTCCAAAAAATCACTTTTCAGTCCTAAGCAAGTCAGCTCCAGGGATTGTCACGATCCGCTAGCGGGAGCGGGGGTCATGATGGTTCGTTACTTTGAATCTCAGAGTGCAAAAGAAAACAGGGACAAGTAGTTTTGCTTTCATCAAAATCAAAAGCACCTTTATTGAGTGCCAACAGCACGATTATGCGATAGAGGAGAGAGAGAGAGAGAGAGATGTAGGGTTGAGAGAGGGGGGGAAAGAAAGGGGTTAATAGCCACCACGGCCCAACTAAGTCCTCGTTGTCCGGATCCGATGGATTCCGTCTCGTCCGTAGGGAGATCTGGTAGGGGTCTTTTTGAGAGTCTCTTTATAGTCTTTTTGAAAGCGAGGGGCAGGTAACCAAGAGATGAGGCAATCCTTCCAGAGGCCAGGGGCAAATGGCCAGCAGGTGGGGCAGTAAGGCCCATTGTTTCAGGGTGCAGGTGCAGCTGTACAAAACATATAATCCTTGTGCAGTCCTTTCCGCCCCGTTAGCCGAGCGGCACGGTTCCACAGGCACGTGTCAGCACAGCTCTGCAGCACAGCTCTGCAGCACACCTGGGCGCCTGGCAGGCACCCCGCCAGGATCTGGCCGGACTTCATTGTGCAAAAGTCCTTTTCCCCTCTTAGGGTCTCTGGGGTTTCAGCCTCTGCTTCTGTAGATGGTCGTGAGGCAGATAAGGGATTTCCGTCCAGACTCTTACAGGGATCAAGTCAGCCCTGCAGATGACGTCGAGCCCACGGATCACGTCGGGGTCACCATTTGTCGCAGTAGAGAGGGACACACGACACGCCAGCAATCCAAGCACAGAAAAAGAGAATGTTATCAGTCTGTGTTAGTACCTTTGTACCTTTTTTACAGCTACCGTGGTTTGTTATGATTGGCTGCATGATAAACGACAACAGGGCTGTCTACAAAACAAGAACTATTCATAGCACTATACACCAAGCTATACAAGTAATTAGCTACACACTACAAGTAATCTTCTTCTGGTACATTCTTGCTATTCCTCAGCAAGGCCATCTCCTCCTTTGGCTGCAAAACATCTTCTTCAGTTCTCTTCTTGGCTGTCCTTGAGGCCTTCACTGTGGTTACAGGCTTTCACATCCTCACTTTCCCATGAAGTTTTCTCACGGGTAAATCTTGATTGCTTCTAAGTCAATTTCCAAGAGGCTTTCAGGCCTGCTGTCAGCCTCATCAAACCCCACAGATGATCCCAAAACAGCTGCCATCTAGGAGGAACCAGCAGATCCCTGGGAAGATCCCAGTGCCACCTCCGCTCCCCATGGGGAGCTCAATATCGTCTTTGCCCCCTCCCAGCCCATCCCCATCTGGCCAGAGACCACAGAACCTGTTCAGCACCTTCCATGCTCTCCTGAGACCAAAGAGTTCCACTCCTCCACCTCCAAAATCTCCTGGGGAGCCCTCCATGTGACACTGAAGGCCCCCCTCTCACCCACCTCCATGCCAGGGCAGGGATTTGCCCACGTTTTATGTTCCAATAAAGAAATGGAAATGTTACACTAGTGTCTGGGTGATACCCCCAGCAAAGGCCACACGGCACCAGCCCTGGCTGAGCTCCATGTCCGGCAGCAGCCGTGGATGCCCACGGTGTGGGCAGGCAGGAGGCAGGCAGGGAGGGGCTGCTGTGACCAGCGGCGGGGCCCGAGGGGCCGGGGGAGCCCATGCTGAGCGTCCCTGGGCTGAGGGCACATTTCCTTCACTGCCATCAGCTGCACCTGCACCTCCTCCAGTGGCATGGCCAGGAAAAGAGGGAAGCCATCAAGAGCATGTCCCGGGACACAAAATGACCTGCAATGTCAGCAGGCAAAGCAAAGGTTTTGCTGAGCAACAGGCCTTTGATGAAGTAAAAGATTTATAGTCAAGGTAGTCCATAAGTAAAGACAGGGCTACACTCTGGGGGCACAACCAGGGCCATGAGGTCACCAGCAGGGCTCTGAGGTCACAGAGGAGCTCTGAGGTCACAGCAGAGCTCTGAGGTCACAGCAGGGCTCTGAGGTCACAGCAGGCTGAGGTCACAGCAGGGCTCTGAGGTCACAGAGCTGCCAGAGCCCCATGGTTGCACAGCAGCACGAGTGACCAGTCGGTCCTTGACCACAACTGTTGCAGCAGCAGCAGTGGCGGCGGCAGCAGTGGTGCTGACCTTTGGACAGCAGTGTCAGGACAGTGGTGGCAGCAAGAGCTGCACGAGTGGCTCAGGGCAAGGCACCATGGCCCTTGCTCTGCGCCTCTTCCTCCTGCTCCTCCTGGCAGTGGCCCTGCCTGCCAGGGCTGCCCAGGCTGCTCCGCTGGGAGCAAGGGGAGCAGGTGAGCCCAGGCCTGGCTCCCCATTTCCCCTTCCCTTCTCCCCGGGAAGCATTGGGGATGGTTTTCCCAGGGCTTTAGGGAGGGTTTCCACTGTGGGAGGGGCAGAGCCCCCAGGGGCCCATGGATTGCTCCAGCTGCCCCTCCAGGGATGTTGCCCAGGGCCTGCAAAGAGGGTGCAGAGTGACCAGGAGCCAGCCCAGAGCTGCCCAGGCCCCTCTGCACCTTTGGCCATGTCCACTGACATCAGGCTCCCATGGCCTTAGCTGAGCCCCTTGCAGTGCCCAGGTCCCCAAGGCACAAGGGGATCCCAGCACAGCATGGAATGGTTCTGGTCTGTGCTCCCTTCTAGGTGTGGGTGCTCAGAAGGCTTTTCCAGCACCTTGGCTTCATGGAGATTTGCAGCCCCTGGAGCCTCCTGCAGGTATGTTTTAAATCTTCCTAAAAGAATAATCATTGATAACCGGGCAGGAACCAGGTGACTGAAGCTTCTGTGGCTGTTGAGTTACAGATGTGTCTGCAGGAAAGACTTTTCAAACTCCTTTGCTGTTTGCTCCACAAAAGCCTGGCTCCGATCTCACAGGTGAGTCATGTGTCCCTGCTGATCCCACTGGTTGAGCACTGGTTCCATGGGATCCATTCCTGGGAAAATGCAAATACTTTCTCTTAAGGCCCTCCTAGATGGAGGAATAAACCTACAGGAGACAATAAGTCCTTGGAGGCCGCCAAACACATGGACCAGATGCTAAGTGATCTGGAGAGACAGCGTAGCGGGTCCCTGTCCCTCGGCCTTCTCCTGGCACTCAGCAGCCGGGGGCTTTGGCTGCACATCTGCAGCCCAAACTGAACCCCGAGCCATGCACACCCTGAGATCCTCTGCAATTTCCTGCTGTTGGAGTGGATCAGCTGTAGGGGCCTTTTGGATGAGGGCGGGCCCTGGCCCAGCTCCAAAGCTTGGATGACTTCCTGAACCTTATCCATGTTTTTGACAACTGCTGCCTCCTGATGATGGCGCCTTCCTGCTGGGGAACAGCCCCATCTGATCCAGCTGTCCCTCTTCCTTTCTCCAGAGGTGGATGAAGAGGCCGTGCTGAAGGCAGAACTTTCAGGGGGAAGCAATGGCCCATTGGCAGCCTCTGCTGCAGGAAAGGAGGCAATGCCAGGCACAGTGGCAGGAGGTAATTGCTGTGCCTCTGGGCCTGAGCCCTGCTGAGGCTTCAGCTGCCATCTCTGCTGCTGGGCAGTGCGGGCACACAGCATTACCCGAGCCCCTTGCAGTGCTCAGTTCCCTATAGAAGGGAATCCCAGCACATCATGGAACTGTTCTCATCTGTGCTCCCTTCTAGATTGGGGTCATGACTTGAATCATCTGGAAATGCTGGTAAACAGTGGTGTAAAGCTCTTGCAGCTTGATGATGGTAAGTTCACAGCAACCCTTTCCTAATACAGTAATCATTGTCCAAGAGTAATCATTGACCAGAGTAAGATTCATGTGCCCTTTCCCTGAAGTTTGATGGATTCTGGAATCTTGGCCTGGAAACTTCTACTCTTGTGCCCTGAGTGATCCCAGAGGATCGCTGCCAGTGGGAGCAAGGAGCATTTAGCTGTCAATCCTCTCCCCCTGTGCAATGCCAGTTGCTCCTTGCCTTCCGTGTGCTCTGTGCAGCCACGGAGAAGAGCAGAGAGGGAAGGGGCCGGGCCCAGGGCTGTGGCCCGGGGCTGTGCCTTGCGCAGTGGCTCCTTTGCCGGCCCCAGGCAGCCTGAGCTGCTCCCGCTGCCGCTGCCAAGGCCCGGCCCTGCCTGGGGCTCAGCTTAGAGCTGCTGGCACCTCCAGGGACTCCTTCCTGCCCTGGCTGCCCCGCCAGGGGCTCCTTCCATCCGCGTGTGGGGCCACTGCAGGCACGGGGTCCCTCTGGCCCTGCTCCCGAGGGGAAGGCAGAGATGAGGGAGAGCCTTGGAGGGCACCAATCACCCAGGTGCACTCACTGCCGCTGCGGCCTGAAGGAGAAACGCAACTACTTTGCATTCAGGTCCTCCCAGAGGCGTGAGCCAAGACAAAAGAGACGAGAAATCCCTGGAGGCAGCCAGGCTTCTGGACAAGATGCTGAGTGATCTGGAGAGACGCCGAGGTGGGTCCATGTCCCTCAGCCTTCTCCTGAGGCTCAGCAGCCGGGGGCAGCAGTCTCCGGCTAGATCAGGAGGGGCGGCTCTTTGGAGCAGGGAGGGCCCTGGCCCAGCCCCAAAAGCCTGGGCATTTTCCTGATCCTTATCCATGTCTTTGACAAGCATTGCCTCCTGAAGAAGCTGCCTCCCTGAAAAGGGAACGGTCCAATCTGATCCAGCTCTCCCTCTTCCTTTTTTCCAGCAAAGAACCGAAAGACAGTGCTGAAGGCAGAACTTCCAGGAGACAGCAATGGCCCATTGGCAGCCGCTGCTGCAGGAAGGGAGGCGATGCCAGGCACAGTGGCAGGAGGTAATTGCTGTGCCGCTGGGCCTGAGCCCTGCTGAGGCTTCAGCTGCCATCTCTGCTGCTTGGGAGTTCCTCTGCTCCAGGGATGTTGCCCTGCAAACAGGAAAGAGGGTGCAGAGTGACCAGGAGCCAGCCCAGAGCTGCCCAGGCCCCTCTGCACCTTTGGCCATGTCCATTGACATCGGGCTCCCACGGCCTTAGCTGACCCATCCACATGAAATGGAATGATTTTGCTCTAAGGTCCTCCAAGAGGTGAGACCCAAGGCACAGGAGATGAGAAATCCCTGCAGGCAGTCAAACATCTGGCCCAGATGCTGAGTGAACTGGAGAGACGCCGTGGTGGGTGCATTTCCCTCCCTTGCAGTGCCCAATTCCCTCAGAGAGAAGGGGATGCCAGCACAGCATGGAATGGTTCTGACCTGTGCTCCCTTCTAGATGAGAGTGCTGGCAAGGCTTTTCCAGCAGCTGGGATGGAAGATGCTTTGCAATCCTTGGGAACTTCTACAGGTGAGTTCTCCTTTTCCTCTCAGAGAATAATCACTGAGAACCTGGCAGGAAGCAGGTGACAGAAGCTTCTGTGGCTGTTGAGTTACAGATGTGTCTGCAGAGAGGACATTTCCAGCTCCTGGGCCGGGTGCTGCACACAAGCCCAGCTCCCATGGCAGGGGTGAGTAGTGTGTCCCTGCTGAGCCCACAGGCTGAGCACTGCTTCTGTGGGATCCTTGCATGGGAAAATGCAAATACTTTCTCTTAAGGTCCTCCAAGAGAGACGAACAAACCTATAGGAGACACTAAGTCCCTGGAGGAATCCAAACAACTGGAGCAAATCCTGACTTACCTGCAGAAACAGCATGGTGGGTCCCTGTCCCTCGGCCTTCTCCTGAGACTCAGCAGCCGGGGGCTTTGGCTGCACATCTGCAGCCCAAACTGCACCACGGGCCATGCACACGCTGAGATCCCCTGCAATTTCCTGCTGTTGGAGTAGATCAGCTGTAGGGGCCTTTTGGATGAGGGCGGGCCCTGGCCCAGCTCCAAAGCTTGGATGACTTCCTGAACCTTATCCATGTTTTTGACAACTGCTGCCTCCTGATGATGGCGCCTTCCTGCTGGGGAACAGCCCCATCTGATCCAGCTGTCCCTCTTCCTTTCTCCAGAGGTGGATGAAGAGGCCGTGCTGAAGGCAGAACTTTCAGGGGGAAGCAATGGCCCATTGGCAGCCGCTGCTGCAGGAAAGGAGGCGATGCCAGGCACAGTGGCAGGAGGTAATTGCTGTGCCTCTGGGCCTGAGCCCTGCTGAGGCTTCAGCTGCCATCTCTGCTGCTGGGCAGTGCGGGCACAGCCCGGACAAGGCCGGCACAGCACACAGGAATTATCCCGAGCAGGCTCAGGGCACTCAGGTGCTGAGCAGTCCTGCTGGGGTCCCTGCGTGGGAGACATGTCCCCACGCCTGGGATCGGCTGCAGGGGGTGCCCATGGTGGGGAAAGGGCAGAGGGGGAGAGCTGGGCTCCAGTGTGTCCTGACAGGGCCTGGCTCAGTCCCCTTGGGCTGGGGGAGCTGTCCAAGGGGAAGGAGGGAGGGAGGGATGGTTGTGGCACTGCATACTGCAGTTTTTCCCAGGGCTTTAGGGAGGGTTTCCTCTGTGGGAGGGGCAGAGCCCCCAGGGGCCCATGGATTGCTCTGCTGCCCCTCCAGGGATGTTGCCCAGGGCCTGCAAAGAGGGTGCAGAGTGACCAGGAGCCAGCCCAGAGCTGCCCACGCCCCTCTGCACCTTTGGCCATGTCCACTGACATCTGGCTCCCACGGCTTTAGCCGAGCCCCTTGCAGTGCCCAGTTCCCTCAGAGAGAAGGGGATGCCAGCACAGCATGGAATGGTTCTGGTCTGTGCTCCCTTCTAGGTGTGGGTGCTCAGAAGGCTTTTCCAGCACCTTGGCTTCATGCAGATTTGCAGCCCCTGGAGCCTCCTGCAGGTATGTTGCCAGTGTTTCTAAAAGACTAATCATTGATAACCTGGCAGGAACCAGGTGACAGAAGCTTCTCTGGCTGTTGAGTTACAGGTGTGTCTGCAGGAAAGATTTTTCAAGCTCCCTTGCTGGTTGCTCCACACAAGCCAGGCTCCCATCACAGGGGTGAGTCGTGTGTCCCTGCTGAGCCCACAGGCTGAGCTCTGGTTCTGTGGGATCCATTCATCTGAAATGGAAACACTTTCTCTTAAGGTCCTCCTAGACAGAGGAACAAACCTACAGGAAACATTAAGTCCCTGAAGGCATCCAAACACATGCATCAGAGGCTGATAGATCTGGAGAGAGGCCGAGGTGGGTCCATGTCCCTGAGCCTTCTCCTGGCACTCAGCAGCCCGGGGCTTTTGCTGCACATCTGGGCACGCCGTGCCCGGCACTGCAGGAAGGGATCCATGGCAGCCTGGCTGCCCCGCTGCTGCTTTCATGCCGTGCAGGGCTGTTTCCCAGCCTGGCCCGGCTGCAGCTTCTCCCCAGCCTCTGCAGGAAGGCATTTGGCATCAGCTGCCAGGGTGCCCAAACTGCACCACGGGCCAGGCACACCCTGAGATCCCCTGCAATTTCCCAGTCTCTGGGGAGATCAGAACAGGCTGCTGTTTGGAGGAGATCTTGCAGCCCCAAAAGCCTGGGCATTTTCCTGATCTTTACCTGTGACTTTGACAAGAATTGTCTCCTGAATATGCCCCCTCTCCAATGGGGAATGGTTCCATCTCTCCCTCTTCCTGTCTACAGAGATGAAAGGAGAGATTGTGATGAAGACTGAGTTTCCCAGAGGAAGCAGTGGCTCCATGCCAGCCTCTGCTGCAGGAAGGGAGGCGATGCCAGGCACAGTGGCAGGAGGTAATTGCTGTGCCTCTGGGCCTGAGCCCTGCTGAGGCTTCAGCTGCCATCTCTGCTGCTTGGGAGTTCCTCTGCTTCAGGGATGTTGCCCAGGGCCTGCAAAGCGGGTGGAGAGTGACCAGGAGCCAGCCCAGATCTGCCACGTCCACTGACATCTGGCTCCCACGGCCTTACACGACCCATCCATATGAAATGGAATGACTTTGCTCTAAGGTCCTCCAAGAGGGGAGACCCAAGAGAAATCCCTGGAGGCAGTCAAACACCTTGCCCAGATGCTGTGTGAACTGGAGAGACGCCGCGGTGGGTGCATTCCCCTCCTTTGCAGTGCCCAGGTCCCTAAGGCACAAGGGGATCCCAGCACAGCATGGAATGGTTCTGACCTGCGCTCCCTTCTAGATGAGAGTGCTGGCAAGGCTTTTCCAGCAGCTGGGATAGAAGACAGTTTGGAACCCTTGGGAACTTCTGCAGGTAAGTCCTCAATTTCCCCTCAGAGAATTATCATTGACAACCTGGCAGGAAGCAGGTGACAGAAACTTCTGTGGCTGTTGAGTTACAGATGTGTCTGCAGAGAGGACATTTCCAGCTCCCGGGCCGGATGATGCACCCGAGCCCAGCTCCCATGGCATAGGAGACAAGAAATCCCTGGAGGCAGCCAAACGTCTGGACCAGATGCTGTTTGATCTGGAGAGACGCCGAGGTGGGTCCATGTCCCTGAGCCTTCTCCTGACACTCAGAATGCCAAGGCAAAGCGGGAAGGGATCCATGGCAGCCTGGCTGCCCCGCTGCTGCTTTCACGCCCTGCAGGGCTGTTTGCCAGCCTGGCCTGGCTGCAGCTTCTCCCCAGCCTCTGCAGGAAGGCATTTGGCATCAGCTGCCAGGGCGCCCAAACTGCACCACGGGCCAGGCACACCCTGAGATCCCCTGCAATTTCCCAGTCTCTGGTAGATCAGGAGGGGCGGCTGTTTGGAGCCGGGAGGGCCCTGTCCCAGCCCCAAGAGCCTGGGTGTTTTCCTGAACCTTTACCAATGTCTTTGACCAGTATTGCCTTCAGAAGAAGCCCTCTCCTCAAAAAGGGAATGGTTTCATCTGATCCGGCTGTCCCTATTCCTTTCTCAAGTGATGAAGCAAATGGCTATGCAGGAGGAGGCTGTTCAAGGACGAGGCAGTGGCCCCTTGCCAGCCTCTGCCAAAGGAGGGACGGCAATGCCAGGCAGTGGCACAGGAGGTAATTGCTGCAGTGTGTCCTGACAGGGCCCGGCTCTGTCCCCTCAGGCTGGGGCAGCTGTGGCGGGGCAGGGAGGGTCGCGGGTGGCAGGTGCTGCCCAGGGCTGGCTTTGGCCCCTGTCCCTCGAAGGAGCCACTGGCCAAGCAGCTGCGCTGGCCCCGGGCTCTCCTGCCGGCCTTCTGGCCTTTGTTGGGGGGCACAGCCTGTGCCGAGGGGCGGCAAGGTGCCTGCAGGCCCCAGCTCTGGGGCAACAGAGAACATCCTGGCCGTAGGCACCGTGCTGCCAGCTCAGCAGTGCAGCACAGCACGGGCTCACGCTCCCCACTGATCCCACAGATGGGCACAGCGAGACAGGAACACCTGCCCAGAATCCACCGAGCAACCAAAGAGTTTTCTGCCCCCCGGATGTGCGCAAGTCCTGCATGGTGGGCACAGCAGTGACACTGTTCACTGTGCCACTTTCCATGGTGCTGTGCTATGTCGGGTACTGGTGGTGGAAGAAAAAGAAAAGGTAAGTCATTGTTGATCTCCACCCCAGCTTCTTGAAAGGCTGCTCACAGTCAGGAAACATTCCCAGTGAGGCTGCTGTGGAGTTGTGGAGAGACAGTGGTCCTCCAGATAACTCTGCTGAGGCTTCTGCTGCTGCCCAGTGCTTGAATGGGCCTCTTAATTGCTGGGCCTTGTCCTGGGGAGCCCGCTGGGGCTGCAGCCGGTGCTGGCTCCCACTGAGGCTGCCTGGCCAAGAGCAGCCCCAGGAGCAGCGGGCAGAGGCAAAGCAAGGTGGGGAGGAGAAAGAGCAGGGATGAGATTGCCCTTGAAAGGCAGATGCGCTCTGGGGCCGCTCCTGGCCAGGGAGCCTGCCCAGAGCCATGCCCTGCTGGCTGGGGCCTTGAGGGGCAGCTGTGCACCTGGGCCAGGCTGTGCCAGCAGCTCCAGCCGTGCTGGGGAGCCTTGCCAGGTCAGGGCCTGCTGTGCAGGAGGGTCCCGGTGTGCCAGGTGCAGCTGGGGGCCTCAGCCACTCCTCTCTGCACAGGCTCGCCTCTGCACAGCGGATGAAAGACAGGGGCCGGATCTCGTGCCCAGACAACGCGAGCAGCTCCTCCAGCAGTGAGGAGAGGCTGGGCACACCGATCAAAAACCCTCAGTGGATGACCCCAGAACAGATGCCATCTAGGAGGAACTGGCAGATCCCTGGGAAGATCGCAGTGGCACCTCCGCTCCCCATTGGTGTACCCGAGCCACCTCCGCTCCCTATGGCTTTTCCTAGCCACCTCCACTGTCATACAGAATTTCCCGAAGCCACCTGCACTCCTGCTGGAATCTCTGAGCCTCCCTGCCCCCGTGGTGTCCCGCAAGCCACCCCTGCTTCCCCGTGGTGTTCCTGAGCCACTCTGCTCCCCGTGTGTTCCTGGAGCCACTCCGCTCCCCATGCGGTTTCCCTAAGCCACTCCACCCCAGAGAATTTCCCCGAGCCACCTGGCGCTCACTGCTGGAATCCCTGAGCCTGCTCCGCTCCCCGTGGGTGTCCCCAAGCCACCCCTGCTCCCTGTGGGTGTTCCTGAGCCACCTCTGCTCCCCACAGGGAACACAATATCATCTTCACCCCCTCCCAGCCCATCCCCATCTGGCCAGAGACCACGGAACTTGTTCAGCACCTTCCATACCCTGCTGAGACTAAAACGTTCCACTCCTCCACCTCCAAAATCTCCTGGGGAGCCCTCCATGTGACACTAAAGGCCCCCCCCTCTTACCCACCAGCATGCCAGGGCAGGGATTTGCCCACATTTTATGTTCAAATAAAGAAATGCAGTTGTTACACCAGTGTCCGGGTGGCACCCCCAGCAAAGGCCACACGGCACCAGCCCTGGCTGAGCTCCATGTCCGGCAGCAGCCGTGGATGCCCACGGTGTGGGCAGGCAGGAGGCAGGCAGGGAGGGGCTGCTGTGACCAGCGGCGGGGCCCAAGGGGCCGGGGGAGCCCATGCTGAGCGTCCCTGGACTGAGGGCACATTTCCTTCACTGCCATCAGCTGCGCCTGCACCTCCTGAGACTCGCACACAGGGATATTTGGGGGGCTGTGGAAGGTGTGTAGGTGTTATAAACGAATCTGCCAATTTTATGATTGAAGAGAATTTATTAATAATTGAAGTATAAAATTGGAAAAAGAGCCACGAAGCAAAAAAAGAACGCCGAGCCAGGCGATCGGCGTCGGGGTGAACTGGGTCCGAAACATTCAGTTCGAATCTCACCAGTTCCCCACTGTGGTTTCCATGAGGTGTCTTTTTATAGCTTTTTTTCTTCTTTGTTAACTTTATTTTTTCAATGCAGCAATGTAGTTTTTTCCTGTTTTTCCACCACGTCTGACGATCAGTAGTTGATTTTTGCTGTTGGAATGTGTTTCTTGCAACGTATATTATTTATTGCATATGCACACTGGGAATACACATCCCGGAGCCATATATTAGTATATACACATATCCTGGAGCTTTGCCAGATGAGGAAATCTCACGAAATGCTTATCTGTGGAATGCAAATTAAATGCATCTCGCCAGGGCTTATTGAGACAGAAAGCCCTTGAAATGCACAATTTTGACAGTCACGTGTTTGCAGTATTTGTGCTTCTTTTCAACTTCAGTAAAATGCTGTAATCTTAAATTTTTAGCACGAATTATTTTGCAACATATACTACACGGGGATCCCTCATGAGGCACTCACCGTGCTGGCAGATGAGCAGGGATCCCTCGTGTGCTGTGCAGCTGGGTTAAACTCAAGGGGCTTTTTCACTCTTCTCAGCACGGCCAAGGGACACTGTGGGTCGAGGCTGTGCTCAGCTGGCACGAAGCGCCCTGCAAAGCCTCGGGCGGGGCCCATGCCCGGGGCCGGGTTCCCTCTGCAGCCGCCGCGCCCACGTCGGGCCGCGTTCTGCGGCCGGGCCGGGCCGGGTGCGGGTCCCAGCGGGGAAGGGCCAAGGCCGGGGCTGCCATGGGGCTGCCATGGGGCTGCCATGGGGCTGCCATGGGGCTGCCGAGCAGCGCCGTGGCCCTGGGCTGCAGCCAAACACACACTGACAGCCATGGGGCACAGGAGGCACCCAGGGCTACAGCTGAGGCCCTGGCTTCTCTCCCTCAGGGGCTCCTTGCAGGGCCCAGTTCCTTAAAGCACACGGGGAACCCAGCACACCAGGAAAACTGTTCTGATCTGTGCTTCCACCTAGACTGGGATCGTGCTATGGGTTATCTGGAAGTCCTGGCCAGGAAGCCTGCCCAGAGCCATGCCCTGCTGGCTGGGGCCTTGAGGGGCAGCTGTGCAGCTTGGCCAGGCTGTGCCAGCAGCTCCAGCCGTGCTGGGGAGCCTTGCCAGGTCAGGGCCTGCTGTGCAGGAGGGTCCCTGTGTGCCAGGTGCAGCTGGGGGCCTCAGCCACTCCTCTCTGCACAGGAGCGCCTCTCCCCCTTCACAAGGACGATGACGACATACCACAGTTGGAGGGACCTGTACCTGTCATCAGCCTTCTCCAAGCCACTGTCACAGACACCAGCCTAGGCTGCATTACCAGCTGGTTGCTGTGGACATGCTGCCCCCACCCACACCTGGAGCCTCTTTCCTTGAAGGCACTGGCCCTGGTGTCCGGCCAGGACTGAAGGTGGCCCCCTCCTGCCTGGCCAGGGCTTGAGCTCTGGTGTCTGGCTGGTAGCACCAGCACTGGCAGAGCTCCTTGTCTGGCCACAGCCAGGGCTGATCTCAGGCAGCAGCCTGAGACCAACAGCAGTCCCATGTGGTCTTCATTTTTCATTTTTAGAAATTAGAACTTTTTAGAAATATTTAGAAATAGTTTTTGGTAGAAGGGAATCCCCAAACGTTTTTTCCCTATTTCCACAATAGTTCCCTATTTTTCAAAGCAGTATTAGAATTCTGTAAAACTTACAACATTTTTACACTTCTGGAATAAAAAATAAAGTTGCATTTAATTGGTAATCTTTACGAAGAACTCAGACACATTAAGAGACCCAGCCTGCTGCTGAGGCTCTTTCCCCACTGGAGATTTGTACCCACTCACAACCAAAGAGCCTAAAACATTTTGCCAGATATTTCCCAGCACTTCTGACAAGCTCAGCTCTTGGTCTTCGGAGGCAAACTCTGAGCACAGTGGGAAGATTTTGAAGTCACCATCTTTGTTTGCTTCTGGAAGAACTCCCTCAGTTCCAGAGCAGGGGATTCTCTCAGTTTCCTGCTGCCCCTGGGCTCTCCTGCCGGCCTTCTGGCCTTTGTTGGGGGGCACAGCCTGTGCCGAGGGGCGGCAAGGTGCCTGCAGGCCCCAGCTCTGGGGCAACAGAGAACGTCCTGGCCGTAGGCACCGTGCTGCCAGCTCAGCAGTGCAGCACAGCACGGGCTCACGCTCCCCACTGATCCCACAGAACTGCTCGGCAAGTCAGATGCCCGGGATACATCCAGAAGCGTTCTCTGCCCCCCGGATATGCGCAAGTCCTGCATGGTGGGCACAGTAGTGATACTGTTCACTCTGCCACTTTCCATGGCCCTGTGCTATGTCGGGTACCGGTGGTGGAAGAGCAAGAAAAAGTAAGGCATTGTTGATCTCCACCCCCAGCTTCTTGAAAGGGTGCTCACAGTCAGCAAACATTCCCAGTGAGGCTGCTGTGGAGTTGTGGAGAGACAGTTGTCCTCCAGATAACTCTGCTGAGGCTTCTGCTGCTGCCCAGTGCTTGAATTGGCCTCTTAATGGCTGGGCCTTGTCCTGGGCAGCCCGCTGGGGCTGCAGCCGGTGCTGGCTCCCACTGAGGCTGCCTGGCCAAGAGCAGCCCGACTGGCCAAGAGCAGCCCCAGGAGCAGTGGCAGAGGCAAAGCAAGGTGGGGAGGAGAAAGAGCAGGGATGAGATTGCCCTTGAAAGGCAGACGCGCTCTGGGGCCGCTCCTGGCCAGGGAGCCTGCCCAGAGCCATGCCCTGCTGGCTGGGGCCTTGAGGGGCAGCTGTGCAGCTGGGCCAGGCTGTGCCAGCCGCTCCAGCCGTGCTGGGGAGCCTTGCCAGGTCAGGGCCTGCTGTGCAGGAGGGTCCCTGTGTGCCAGGTGCAGCTGGGGGCCTCAGCCACTCCTCTCTGCACAGGCGCCCTGCTGCAGCTCCACCCTCCCGGCCAAGAAGATGCGACTCTTCCTCGCGCCCTGGGAGCCCAAAGACCGTCCGCTTTGACAGCTCTCAGACATGGCCTCAGCAGCAGCAGCCCCCCGGGAAATCAGAGCCTCCCCCACGGCCCCCCAGCCCGGCCGTGAAGCGGAAGGCCCCTGAGATCCCCCCACCTCCTCCCCTCCCGAGCCAGCCGCCCTGGTCCAGCTAGGACTGAAACTGGGCCAGCCACGGCAGGGCTTGGGCCACCAACAGCTTGGGGCATCTGCTCTTTCCTGCAAATAATGCCTGTTACCTCTGGGGAACTGCCAGAGTCAGTTTTCATACTGTCCCACCTCCAACAGGAAGGGTGAAGATTCTTCCCATGCCCTGTCTCAGCCTTGGCTCTTTTGATTTTCATACAGCTGGCTGCTGGCTGAATCTTTTCAAAGAACTTTATTTGCGAAAGCACTGCATGTTTCACCCTACCTATCAGGGGAAAAAATTAAAAAAATTCTTTGGTTTAGACTTCATTTTTAATGTGGTTGGGCCACTGTCAGGGATTTCCGTCCAGACTCTTACAGCCACTCACATTTTAAGCCATTTCTTTTTCATGGTACCTCTTTCCTTTTCCTTACTATCGATAAAAAGTTCACCTGGACACAAAAATCAGAACAATTCCTGAGGTTGACCTCAAAGCCCAGAGGAGAATCTAGCACAAAATGTTCTCCCTGTCTACTGCACAACAAGAAATATTCAGAGGAAAATCCTGTGGCAGCTGAGGCTCGTGGAACTCCCAGAATACTGAGCCTGCAGAGGAGGCAAAGAGCCCTGGCAGTGGCTCAGGGGACTTCTCCTCACAGGCTCCTCTGAAAGTGTGTCACTTCAGGAGGGAAAGCTTTTAACCCTTTGCCTGACCTTGCTCCTCTGCTAAAATGTGAGGCTCCTCCTGGGAAAATACTGAGCAATTCTCCACAACAGCTACTCGGGTGCTCAACTTACCTTAAAGAGCAAAACCAGAAGTGGTCAGAAATTTCTGATCAAAGCCTATTTGCAGAGAAACCCCACCACATGTGAGCAAACATTTATTAGCATCAGTTCACTCGAAAGAACGCCAGCCCTGTATTAAGCAGTGTTTAAAAGGAACTTGAATTCTCTTTCCTCACATATCAGCTGGATCGGTTGGCTCCTTTTTTATCCTGGAGTGAATATTGGAATGATCAGCTCTTGAGAGCACTCCCCAAGCCTTGCCCGGGCTGTTCATGCGGCTTGTTAGCACCACATGACTTTGCCACGCTGTTCAGACCTTGGGCACAACTGGTGCCACGGTCCCCTCTGGTGCCACTGTCCCCTCTGGTGCCACGGTCCCCTCTGGCTTGTGGCGTGTCCGTGCTGCTGGAGGAGCCCTGCTCGTGCTGCTCCCTGCGTTCAACAACGCCGGTCCTAGTCCCCAGCCAAAGAGAGACTATAATCACTGCTCTGGGCAGCTCGTTTGAACGACTTTAACACTTCCTCATCTCAATCGCAGAGCTCTTAAAAGCCACATGCCAACACCATAAAGTCACCTCATGTGCAGAGGTGAGGAAGCCTGAGCGAACAGAAGGTCGACGCTCAAGCACACTGGGATTTTAATTTAGTGGAAGCACTCCCAGGTTCACAAGCCTCACTTACCAAACTGGATTGTGCGATGCTATTGTCTTGCTCGTGTTAATCAGAAACCAGGGAGAAATTAGCTACGAAATCAGAAAGCAACTTGGGGCGCAGGCTTGGCAGCCAAAGGGAGCAGGGCGGCACCTGCCCGATTTGCCCGGATCCCTTTTCCTGGCGGACAAAGGCGGGCGCTGCGGGGCGAGCCGGGCGCTCCGGGAGCAGCTCCGGAGCAGCGGCGGCCCCGCCCCGCCCGTCCCGCCCCGCCGCGGGCCGGGGCCGAGCTCGGGCGGGCTCGGGATGCTGGGGCAGCGCCGCAGGCCGGGCGGGCGCGATGGAGCCGCCGGAGGGCTGGGACCCCTACGGGCGGCCGGCCCGGCGCACGCAGTGGCTGGTCAGCGCCCTCGCCTACCACTCCGGGCTGGACCGCGGCGGGGAGAACGAGATGGTCGTGCTGGCCACCGGCCGGGACCAGTACCTGCAGGAGATCTTCCACCACCTGGACTGCGCCGGGGCGGGCCGCATCCCCGGCGAGGATTTCCGCACGCTGTGCCAGGTGCTGGGGCTGGAGGCGGCGGCGGAGCCCGAGGAGTGCGCGGGGCTGTGGGACGGGCTCTCGGCCGAGCTCTCCTTCCGCCAGTTCCACGCGCGGCTCTGCGGCCACATCAGTAGCCGCGCGGGGCCGCGGCTGCCGCTGGGCCGGGAGAGCGAGCACATCGAGACCCAGACCCGCCTGCGCAGCCCCCGCCGCCGCCGCCGCGCTGACCCCGCGGGCCGCGGAGCCGCGGGCAGCGCCGAGCGCCGGCCGCCGGGGCCCTGCTGCCGAGAGTGCTACGAGGAGATGGTGGCGCTGGAGCAGGCCGAGGAGCGCATCGCCAAGCTGGAGGAGGAGAACGGCAGCCTGCGGGAGCTGGTGGAGGACATGCGGGCCGCCCTGCAGAGCAGCGCTGCGCGGTGCCTGGCGCTGCAGGTGAGTCCGCGGCGCTTCTGCACCGGCCCCCGGGGCGGCTGGCGTGGCCCGAGTGCTTCGGGAAAGATGCTGCTCTCGGAAAGTCAGTGTTAATAACTCGTCCACCTCCAGACTGAGACCGGAGCTGCTTGTTCATCCTCGGCATTAACTTCTCAGCAAAGTTTATTCCAGGGAGGCTTTAAGGAGAAATGTTTAAGGAGAAATGCATCTTCACCAGTGTGCCATTGTAATTAGTTATGGG